>JAPYZD010002236.1:0-16636 GCA_030522725.1 Ichneumoninae sp. B BG-2022a | reverse complement strand
AATTATTATTATGCAAAATTAATCTTCTCAGTACCTTTAGTATACATGACTTTTTCAGATTTTTACACCATCAAGAAGTACTTGCAATTTTCTCTTATTCTTGTCGAACTTATGCGAAGTCAGCGCGCAGCGACACTCCTTCTTTAACGAGAACCTAGAATTTGCCAAGACGCAACCTTCGAACGATTCGAATAACGAGTCGTGTGCTAAAAAAAATTTGCAGAAATTCACAGACGTACCTTGAAGTGTGTTTTTTTAATAACGCGGAAGAAAATGTATTGCCAACATCCGTATCGTTATTGTGCTTAAAAGGCGCGGTCGTTTGGTCTCGGAAAAAGTTTCCCGTACTTGAAAGGTTAATAACAGATCGATTTTAGAGTAACGACGAAGTCGAACGGCGAATTACCTCGCCGTCATGTCTTCCGTTGATGATGTAAGAGAGATCCGGCGGATTGGCGCCACTGTTGGCAGCTCGCGCGGCCTCTTCGTTCGGGTAGGGAGACGGCACGTAGTCCGACAGTTTACCCGGACGCATGAAGTACTCGCCAATGTCGTTCGGGCCGTCTTTAACTTCGATCTCCTCGGCGATGGCCTTCGCCTCGGCCTCGGTGTGCGTCACGCCGACGAGATGACGGTAGGCGACGTAGTTCAAACTGTGGCAGGCTGCACAGACGTTCTTGTACACCTCCCATCCTCGCCGCATGCTGCAATTCGAACGGAAGATGTTCAATCGTTGCCGGATATCAAATTTTTTTTTTTTGTCAACTTCGGCTGCAATTTCTCACACAAAATTCGGAGCAAGTAAAAATGTTGACTTTACTGAAACCAATCGGTTTCGATAATTGTATATTTATTGATTATGGATTATATATTTTTTCGAAAAAATAAAAATGTTTAGGCTGTTTATATTTAAAGAATTTAATCAAATTTTTAAAGAATTTAATCAAATTTTTTTTTGTCAACTTCGGCTGCAATTTCTCACACAAAATTTGGAGCAAGTAAAAATGTTGACTTTACTGAAATCAATTGGTCTCAATAATTGTATATTTACTGTTTATATATTATAGATTTTTTCGAAAAGCTAAAAATGTTTAGGCAGTTTATATTTAAAGAATTTAATATAAAAGAAAATTGATATTTTTGTTGTAATTAATAATTGTAATTATTGAAATCAATTGGTAGCAAAAATTACGAATTGGTCGTGAATCGTCAGATGAATTAGGTGACGGAGTACAATTGTTACCTAGCGTGGTCTAGCGCATTGAAAAACCCGTAGAAGTCCCATGCGTAAGTGGGCGGGTGGGCGAGGAGATCCACCGCCCTGACGGAGTTCTCCAGAGCGTAGATGAGGGCTCCGATGCCTCCGGCCGCCACTCCGAGGCATGACAGCAGCTGTCAATGACACACAACTTATCGTGGAGAAATAAAATAACGTGCAAGTGACAGCTGCGCAAAACACACATCGGTGACTTCGGACGTAAGTGGATCGTCACTTACTGACGGGAGACCTTGTACCAGGGACTTGACGTGTCTGTCAATGGGGATTCGAACGGGAAGGGTATCTTCGATTCAAACATTCTAAACGACCTACCGCTTTTCGACCTCTGGACCAGTCCTTGATGGTCGAAAACTGGTTGCGCTGAAACATAAGATTTAAATTAAATTCCCTCATAAATTCAGCCAATCGGAGAGCTCCGAAAGATGACAGAAGAATAGTACGGCAACTACGGACAGGCGTCATGTAATCAAGCTGCTGGCAAATCTCAAGAATCGCTAAAACGACGAAAATCGTCAAAACTAGTTATAGTTTTTTCACAGGTAAAATCGGTCGATTCGATTTTCTAGGCACATATATTTTTTTTTTTTTTTTTGTCATGGCAGCATCCCCAATTTTCATCTAAAAAATCTCGCGTATTACATAACATGTGTGAAACTGTCGGGAAGATTTTTCGGAGCGTTTTGAGCAGACGATGAGGGGAGTCGCGAGATCGCGAGAGATCACAGCGACGGGACAGCGGATAGAGTCGAAGGGATAGAGTGACATGATTTTTCGTAGCAGTCGACAAGGAGGCCAGTCGGGAAGAAGGGCCTTGACTGAGAAACTGGTAAAAAAATTTCCGGCTCTCGGCTCGACGGCCGATTGACACGAGGGTGATTTTTTATTGGCTCGACGTGCGAATGACCCTTCGAGCTCCGCGACAAACTCTTGTGATTACTTACATGATTTAACAGAGCCCGATTGTTCGCCTTCAGAAGGCTAGATCGACAAATTCTTGCTAACGACGCCGCCATCTTGCCCGGAGGTGCAATGTGCAGAGACGCGATCCGTCCGTCCCATTCGTCGACGGTCAACTTTGCACTCCTCGATTGCTCGTCACCTAACAATTGGGTGAAATATAACCGAACCGATTATCGTCTCGTGGCTTTGCCGCACGTTCGATTGATTTATCAGTGCGAGTTATCGATCATAATTTCTTCATCGAAAAGAGATGCTTTCTTAGAACAGTCGGGAAAAGATCACGGAAAAAATCCCATGCGACAATACCTTAAAAAAAATATCCTGGAAAATGCGCTAAAAAAATCCCTAGAAAAATACTCTGAAAAAAAATCCTGGAAAAAATACCCCCCATAGGGGGTGGGGGGGATTTTTCCGGGGAGATTTTTTTCCGCCTACCTTTGGAAAAGCACTAATTGTTCATGAAAGGTAGATGCTGTTTTAGAGCAGTTGGAAAAGCATTTCTCTAGGGAAAATTACCCGGTCAAATTTTCTTTCTCGAAGGTGTTCGATACATTTAAGAATCAGGTCACTTGAGAATTAATTGAAAGTAAACCGAACCGGTTATTCGATCGCTATCTCTGCGCATGTTTCGCGGCTTTGCTTTACGTTCATTCGATTTATTAATGCGCGTTGTCATTCATAATTGTTCATCGAAAGTAGATGCTGTTTTAGGGCAGTTGAAAAGCACTTCCCTAGGGAAAATTACCCAGACAAATTTTCTTTCTCGAAGGTGTCCGATACATTTAAGAATCAGGTCACTTGAGAATTAATTGAAAGTAAACCGAACCGGTTATTCGATCGCTATCTCTGCGCACGTTTCGCGGCTTTGCTTTACGTTCATTCGATTTATCAATGCGAGTTGTCATTCATAATTGTTCATCGAAGGTAGATGCTGTTTTAGGGCAGTTGGAAAAGCACTTCCCTAGGAAAAATTACCCAGAGAAACTTTCTTTCTCGAAGCTAGCCAAAGGATCCATTTAACGAGATCGCGCATTTTCGCGCGATAACTCGAACATCTCACAAACGGGCATCGTTCGATATTTTCAACACCGTTTGATATTTCCTATAAAAAAATATCGATCACGTTCTCGGATATAACCGGAAACGAAGATACACCTTAAAAAAGATCGTATAAAATTTAATGAACCGTAATAAAAGTTTTCATGCAAAAACTGCTATATTAAATTTCATGTACAATTGTGCCAAAAAATGTATGTACAGGGTATTAAAAGCATTGGGAACCAATTATTTTTTATAATTCACTTTAATTTCAATGAAAAAGAATATTAATCTTTAATCACAACAGTACGTTAAATTTAATCTACAAGTTTTTGCATAAAAACTTCCATCCCGGTGCATTAAATTTACAATTTTTTTTGTACAGTCTAAGAACAATTGCAGAGTTTGATTGCGCGGATGCGCGGTGTCGCGGAGTCGGCGCATGCGCATCGCCGGTCCGCGCGCGCCGTTGCGGTGAAAACTTTTGCGCAGTTGGCAGTATCGGCTCCGGAGCGGTGGTTAGTACGTCAACCATTGCTCGCTGTGTGGCCCGCTCTCTCTGGATGCTTCGTCAGATGGTGTCGGGAATCCTTTAACATCGGATCAATCGTCGCGTCGAGAGAAAAGCTTCACGATGAGCGCTGGAATGCCGGAGCTCGGCTCGAAGATAAGTCTTATATCGAAGGCGGATATCAGGTACGAGGGACGCCTATTCACCGTCGATCCGCAGGAGTGCACAATCGCTTTGGCAAATGGTGAGTCTCACGAACAACGAATAACGCAAAAACCAAGATGGATACCGATAATCGATATACGCGCAGAGAGCGAGAGAGACGGAGAGCGCGTAGCATCGCGCCCAAACGCTTCGCTTCCCGGTCTTTTTTTCTCCAAAATATTTTCACCTTACTCGAGCCTTATTTTCTCCCTCGTCGCTCCACCGATCTGCGTCTCTCGCGATGTAACGCTCTCGCCAGTCGCACAGTCGTCTATTACATTGTTCTCCCGGCCCGCGCTCGCTACGACGAAATCGCTAAACAACGCTCACCCGGCTCGTCTCTCTTCGTAACGGATCATTTTTTTTTCACCCAGTTTCCGTTTCTCTCCAGCGATGCTCGAGTATCCTCGACTCGGTCGAATTTTCTGATACGCGAAGTTCGCGCCTTATTCTCGCCTCCCGACTACCCGAGGAAAAAAACGTTTCGCTCGAATTTTTCAACGAATTCCCGTTCCTTATGTTGATCGGGAGAGAGGATTTTTTTCACCGATTTATTTTAACTTTTTTTTCTCACGCGGCCCCGATTCGCTCGGCTGGAAATGAAACTTCCGAGTTTGAGCGATTTCCGCGAATTTCGTGGGTTTTTTTTTCCGGCACGAATACGATTTCGGCAAGTTTGCGAGCAATCGATTCTCGGAGATTTCATTGCACGAGGGGAACTTGCGATCGAGTCGCGAATCGTCCGAGCCGATTTCCAAGCTTTGGTCACATAACGTGTTATGATCGCATGTTTTTTTTTTTTTTTTTTTCCTCTTGCTGGAGGTGTTTGTCTCCCTGATTGCCAATACAGCGATTCATCCATTGTGTTAAGATGGTGCTTGTGTATATACAGCTTTGTTTACATGGCTCTCTTGCCCTCTACGAGAGGCGAGAGGCTTCCGTTACGATGATAGGCGAAGAATTTAAAATTGGGAATTATCATCGGCGAGTGGCCCTGCCAGCCTTCTCTCTGTACTAGTCTTCTCAATATATTTATTTATTTAGTTATTTAAATATTCAGTCAGTTATTTGAGTATTTAAATATTTATTTATTTATGTATTTATTTATTTATTTATTTGATTAATGGGCATTTTACGTGTATAGGAATTTCAATCATAATACAAGACTGACGTTCTCGATGTCACTACAAAATTAACACATTTAAAAGCAGACTCGACTTGCATATGCTAATGTGATTGCTATGTGATATCAGATATATATATATATAGTTAAACATTTTTTGATGCAGATTATATAAGTTAAAAACTTCCTTTCTGTAAATATTGATAATAATAATAATAATTTATGTAAAAAAAAAAATTACAAGTTTGGGCATAGAGTATATTTGATGTTTGATTAATTTTTTGTTTATTTTTCCTTACAGTTCGATCCTTTGGAACGGAGGACAGGGAGACGCAGTTCCCTGTGGCGCCTCAGAACCAGGTGTACGAGTACATCCTCTTCAGGGGTTCGGACATCAAGGACATTCGGGTGGTCACCAATGTCAACAACATTCCCAATGACCCGGCAATCGTGCAGGTAATTAAAAACACACTTCAAAAAAATGTTCTATATACATAAATTTATTATACTTTGATTGCGTGTTTTAAAAAACAAAACAAAAAACATATATATACATGTATACTCTGTATACATACTCTGTATATATTGATAAGGTGAGTGAAAAAAAAGTGCATTTATGAAAGGATTTATCTTTGCCCAATATTCAAAATACAAAAGTCTCTTATAATCACTTAATTGCTTCAATAAAAAGAATAAGAAAAACCGTAAATATCAATTCATTTTAACTTAACTCCAATTCAATTTAACTAAAATTTAAATAATTTTAACTTCAACTCCACTTCGCGCGGACTGTTCGTACGTAAGTACCGTCTCTTGTGCACGTTTCCAGAAGTCACTGAAAGATTGCTTAATTCAAAGATTATTTCACTATACACGATATAAAAAAAATAAAAAATAAATGTAAAGTACAAATTTTAACATTCTCCTTAACGAACGATTTTCACAATTTCGAGTAGTAATTCTTCGTACTCTAAATTCAAAGTAAATTTTGAATTCTTTTTGCTACATTCAATATGTGTTCCTAAAAAATTATTTTCCGTACGTTCATAAATAAATAAAAATATTTTTATAAACATTTTGTTTCTTTACGATGACGAAAGTGATTAAATTTTTGTCGTTCCTATCGCAGATGACGGTGCAGCCGTCGATGGGGCAGCAGCCCTACCAGCACCAATCGGGCTACGGTCATCCGATAATGGGTCAGATGGGACCGATGGCACACATGGGCGGACAGTACAATGCCCCGTACGGCATGGCGATGGGTGCGATGGGACCGGTAATGGGTATGCCCGGAGGCGCGAGAGACCCTCGCGGGCCTATGAACAAACCGCCAAGTGAGTTGAGCTCGGGACATGCCGAACCCAACGTCATCACAATCCCAAACACTCTGCCGACGGCGAACGTAAAGCCGTTGACAAAAGACCAATCTCTGGAAGATGGTAAACTGTTTTTGCTATGAGCTTCTCTGCCATGCTTGACGCTGCTGCTCTTTTCCTTCCTCCTTGGCTTTTTCCACTTTTTTTTTTACGCATGATGTTTACTCGATGCCTGACCACCGACGAAAGGTTTGACTCAACATTCATAAATCACACGCTCTTTTCTTTTTACACCGCCAATCTTTATCCTCGAGGTTGCTTCCTCGCAATCTCGATTTCACGCTCTTTTTTTCTTCCGCACGAAACGACGCATGCGTGTTATAAAAAAAAAAAAAAACGCATCATTTTTTTTCTTTTCGTGCTTCGATCAGGAATGCTTTGCTACCGCTAGAATAATTAATATTACGATACATTCCGTTAAATTAGATTTATGTTTATTGATTTTCACGTGTAAGTAAGAACTGTGAACACGGGCGAAAAATATCTCGCTGCGGGTTAAGCGAGTATCGACGCTGTGTGTACCAGCTGGAATAGCAAGAACAGTTTAGTAAATCGAGTTTAGTCGAGTCCTCGAGTTTTCTCGAGGTCTCGTCTCTCGCATCAGCGTGCCTTTGGCTTTGGCTTTGGCTGTCTCTCGAATTTGCTCGATCGGGTTATAAAATTTTGTTCTGCGAATTGTCCGATGGAAATTTAATTCAACGTTTGCGTTGAATTAAATTTATTTCGACGCTGCGTTTACCAGCTGGAATAGCAACAACAGTTTAATAACATGGTGGCCGCGGTCGGGGAAAACCGGGAAAAGTCAGAATAAAGAAAACTTGGTCGGGGAATCCGGAAAAAGTAGTGAATTTGAAAATTGGTGAGGGAAAAAGTAAATTGTCCCCGAACATTCTATAAAAAATTTAAAGTACACAAAAGGAAGCCTTGAAAAAAAATTGAGAAAATGTTGAGAAAAACAATGTTAAACATTAATACAATAAATAGGCATTTTCATTTGCATTATTCATTTTTTTAGATAGAAGTCGTTAGAAGTTTTGTCAAGGACAATGTTTAATTGGTCAGTGAAAAAGTAAATAGTCGCCGAACCTTCTATCAATAAATAAAAAGTGCATAAGGAAGCCATGAAAAAAATAGAGACAATTTCGAAAAAAAAAAACTGAAACATTAATACAATAATTAGGCACTTTCATTTCCATCATTAATAAAAAAAATAAAAGTCGTTAGAAGTTTCATCAGGTAAAATTTTTAATTGAACAAGGAAGAGTAAGGTAATTTTTTTTTCGGGGGAAAAACGGCCACCATGAATAAGTACTCGAGTACTCGAGTACTCGGGAGCGGAGTTTTCTCGAGTTCTTGTCGTTCGCATTAGTGTCTTTGGATGACTGTCTCTAGCTTGCTCGGTCGGGTTGTAAAACGTTGTATTGCGAATTGCCGGATGGATGTTTAATTCGACGTTTGCGAATCTCAATCTCTCCCAGGCGTGCTGGATCTGATAAGCGGAGGTTCGCGCTCGACAACGCCGACCTCCTCGTTGCTCGCGAGAAAGAGCCCGACTATGGATCAGGGCATTCAGGTCGGACACCAGCAACAGCAGCAGCAACAGCAGCAACAACAACAGCAGCAACAACAGCAGCAGCAGCAGCAGCAGCAGCAACAACACTCCCAGCATCCTCAACATCCGCCGCATTCCCAGCATCAGCAGTCGAACAACATCATCACGAAATTCGGAGAACAAACCGGCAACAGGACCGTTCAGCCTCCTCGTCGCGGGCGCGAAGGGTAATTTAAGATCCTCAAATTATCGAACTCTCATCTATGTTTAATTTGAAGAATTAAAAAATTATATATTCTGTTTTTATTTTTCAATAACTTTGATCGGGACTGATTTTTCGTATCCGATTCGGAAATTATCGGATCGTCTTATACTTAACTTGTAGAGACTAAAAAAGAATAATTTATTTTTATTTTTCAATAATTCTGATTGATGCTCATTTTTCGTGTTCGATTCGGAAATTATCCGACTCGTCTTATACTTAACTTGAAGAGTCTAAAATGGAATAATTTATTTTTATTTTTCAATAATTTTGATTGATGCTAATTTTTCGTTTTCGATTCGGAAATTATCGGAGTCTCATCTATGTTTAATTCGAAGAGTTTAAAAAAAAAAAATTATCTTTTCTATACTTTTGATAGGTACTAATTTTTTTTTCTTCGATCCGGCAATTGTCGGATTCTCATCCATACTTAATTTCAAGAGTAAAAAACAAATTAATTTCAATTTTTCAACAATTGCGATTGGTACTAATTGTTTGTGTTCGATTTACAAGCAGTCCGGGAAGCGGCAGAACCGGGCGGGGTATGGGCCAGTACACCGAGAGAAAGCACGAAGCCATGAAGCAGGACGGTCAAATGCATGAGCAGGTGCATCCTCAAGGCCTCCACGGTCCCGCTGGTCGTGGTCAACGCGGTGGCTGGATCGCTCGTGGCCTCAACATGCGCGGACGTGGCAGCAGAGGTCGCGGTGTATTCCGTACCAATCAGCCGGGCAATGCAGGCGCCAAGCCCAAGAATACTCTCAAGTTCGATAACGACTACGACTTCGAGCAGGCGAACACCGAGTTCGAGGAACTCAGGTAAATTAAAAAAAATAAGTCGTCTTATTTTTATTTTCTATTTTCAACTTACTTTTTTTTTGTTTCGACGGGAAACCCTTCTACAAAAAAATAAATAATTTATAGTCTATTAAATTTCGTATAATATAGTATAATTAGCACTCTATAATTAACATTCTAACGAGATTATTAAGTCTTTCTTTTTCTACATTTTTTTTCATTATTGCATATCAAACTTTTGTTATCGAACGTTGAATTATTTTTTATTCGACGGGGCATGATTTGTGCCGGATTCGTTTCAATGATTATTTTGAAACGGCGAATGTGGATATCATGCCAGATAAACTCGATACGATTTTAAAGCCGTCACCGCAGCTGTCTAAGTGTTCGGCTTACGCATCGTACCAACATTTTTTTTACCATTGAATCGAACGTTAATATTTACCGTAGCTTTTATTGAAAAAAAAATACTCATCGATTTGCTGTGATATAATAAAGAAAATAATAATAATAAATAGAAAGTAATAATAATAAATAGAAAATAATTATAAAATAAATATATAAATTAAAAAATAAAGCAAATAACGAATTTTTATGAAATCTCTTCGCAGGTCGAGATTGGCAAAGGCGAAGATAGACGTTGGCACGGAGAACGAGAAGAAAGACGACAGCGGCAACGAGACCGGTGCTGGCGAGGGAGAGCCCGAGGAGGATCCCGACGTTGTGCACTACGACAAGACGAAGTCCTTCTTCGACAATATCAGCTGCGAGGCGGTCGAAAGGAGTAAAGGGTCAGTAGGACAAAAAAATGTTACTTTTCAATCACAGTTGCACAGTAAACGAAGTTTGTACGTTTAATAAAAATTTCTTGTCCACGCAGGAAAATAGGAAAGAAAATAATTGTGGACGTTTGTCGAAAACGAACGATTTGTTCAATTCACAAACTTTTTTTTACCGTACACAATTCACATTTTGAAAATATTCACGGGCGAAATTTATCGAACAGCTGAATTCCTTTGCTCGGTAGCCGTTTGCACTGTTGCGGTTTTTTAAAAAAATCACTTTTTAATCGCTGTTGCACAGTAAATAGTTTGTACCGTCAATAAAAATGTCTTGAGGACGAAGTAACAAAAAAAAAAACAAAAAAACAAGAAATGGTCGCTAGTCGACAAAGAACACGTGTTAAAATGACAAACTTTGTGTACCGTGCAGAACATTCACAATTTGCAAATATTCTGTGCTACATTTATCGAGTAGCTAAACTTTGTCTCTCGACGGTCGTTTACACTGTCCTAGTTTAAAAAAAAAAAAAAAAAAAACCAATAACGTTTCCATCAGGAACGCTCGAACTTACGTTGTCTGGAATCGTATCGATTCCATTGCCTTTTAATTTTTCCTCAGAAGATCCCAGCGCACGGACTGGAGAAAGGAGAGAAAACTGAACTCGGAGACGTTCGGCGTCGCGTCGACGAGGCGTGGAGGTTTCCGCGGTCGTGGCTACTACAGCCGCGGAATGGGTGGAATGTATCGCGGCGGTGGCGGAGGTGGCGGAAGCGGCGGACCGATGGGTGGCGGCCCGATGGGACCGGGCCCTCAGGGAGGCGGTGGTTTCCGCGGCGCCTATCGGGGACAGCGCGGTGGCAATCGCAAACCGCAGGGCGCGACTCATCCGCACAATCGCAACGATCAGCATCAACCTGCCAGCCAACAGCAGCAACAGAGCGCCAGCAATCGTCTGGTGACCGGAACCGCGTAAAGACGGTGATCAAAAACAACAACAACAAAACAACAACAACAAAAAATACAACAACGCGACAGTTTATTAAGTATTCACTTAGCAATTAAGATTTTTACGGAATACGTTATCCGCGCCAAAAACACAACACGCTCGATGAACAAGCAACCACGATACGACCACACACCCCCCCCCCCTACCCCCCCAAACGGACTGATATAAATATTACTTAACGGATTCGAGAAATTAATTCGCTAGCCGCAATTTCTATGGGTTCTGATCGAGTTTGGAGATAAAAAGACGTCTCTCAAATCCGTGGTAATGGTGTGGTCGCGAGACGCAGTGTTGTTTGTATTTTAAACGTGGTGTCTTTCACGCCCTCTCGCAGCTCTGCAACGGCTGAGGAGGACGAAAGGAAAAAATTCTAATTCGGCCGGATAGAGAGCGACGAGGGATTATATAGACGGGAGAGAGAGAGAAAAAAAAACGATGCGATGAATAATTAGCATGCGAAATAAATAAACGTTCCTCGCGTACGAGTGTGCAAGAGAGGGTCGCGCATGTCACGATGTGCTCCGTTCAGTTTTTTCCAATTTTTTATTTTTTTTCTCTTCGCGACCGTTACCTTCGGGGAGCGACGGTAATAACGGCGTACTATATAATAATTTGGAATGGCAATTACAAGAATGGTGTCGTAACGACAAAAAGTATGCTCGATATATTAATGGATTAGCAGGTTTGTGTCCGCTAGACGGAAGTCGATGGGTTTATTATATTAATTTTTAGATGGTACAAAAGAAAAAACAAGAGTCGGCGTAGAGAAAATCTGTAACGGAGCGCCGCGCGGACCCGAACGATCGATAATAATTGAATAATAATGGTGATGAATTTTGCTTGGTTCGTATATAATAAATTGTATAAAATTGAGGAAAAAAAAGCCGAAACAAGTACCGAGCAGATTAAAGGGGAAAAAAAACGTACAGTCGTCGTTAAAGGACGTGATATAGAGATTCGCGAGACAAATTTTTTCCTACCACGTTCGAGGCTCATGGTAGACGAAAAAAAAGGGAAAAACAGAAAAAAGAAAGGAAGAATTAGATAATAGTCCGCGAGTTCAGCGCAACGCGCAATCGTCCTGCAAGATGTCACGATAGGATAATGATAGAATTAAAAAAAAAAAAGTAAATGAAAGCGGAGCTTCGAGTCCCGGCGAGCTCGAAGCCCGCTCGTCGTCGCGCTGAAATGAAATGAAACGAAAAAAGAAAAAGAATATCTCTTCCGACTACTGTGGTAATATGTTATAATGATTTTTTTTTTTGCTATGTGACATTAATAACGAGTTTAAGGCCCGACGAGCGTCGATCGCGATATTTTTGTCTTGGATTCGTCACGGCCTTAAAATGACTGTCAGATCGCAAAGTGGCGTGAAATTATCGTCAATTAAGAGTAAAGGCGAAACGACGAAATATCATCGTAATTGTGATGCATTTTTCGTCTAAAAAAAATCGTACAAATTGTCGAAGCGCCTCGAGTCATTCGATCAGCGGAGTAAAGCGAGCGAGTCACGAGTGCAGGGCGAAAGTATCGTCGATCGGGACTCGCCGAGCCTCAAGGAGACGCATTAAAGTTAGAATTAATTGTCGACTTGAGACGCGGCGAGTTACCTTTATTTATTTAAGATTGATGACCGTAAACCGTAAGGCATATAATATGAGAAAATACTGAGTTGTTTTACTTTTATAATATTTATCACAGGGGTTTAATTTTTTTTTTTTTTTTGAATTTTCGAACCGTACTCCGCGTTCTTTGTCGTTGCGAGACGTTCTGACACGTGGCCAGACGAGACGAAAAAAAGGAACTTATGAAAAAGGGAAACGTAACAAAGTCAAGGGAGACTCAGTGCAAAGACATCGAGGGTTTGCGAGAAAAAGTGAGAAAACAAATTTTTTGTACGTTTCCTCGCGTGCCATGGTTTATATCATGATAAAAAAGAAAAATGAAAAAGAAAAAGAAATCAATTTAGTGTAAAGCGCGATGATTATCCTAAATGCAAGACAGAAAGATTGTGAAATTGAAATAATGAACAAAGAAGAAAAAAAAAAAGAAAAGAAAAGAAAACAGAAGAAATAAGTGAGTGAGAGTGAGAGCTATGTAATATGGATGATAAAAAAAAAGAAAAAAAAATAATAGAAGTTTGTTTAGCGGCTGTTATTTTTGTATGGCCCTCGAGCCGAGGGTCCCGTCTCACATTATATATACACATATTATACATAACGGTACCTCTACATTCATAAAATGCCTACGACATTTAGTTTAAAATATTTGAAATAACTGAATAGCCTCGAGAGGGCGAGACCGTCCTTCGCATCGAAGCCCCGAGACGAAACGCTGGCCACAGAGACTAACCGCTCGTCACTTGGCGAGACTTCCTCGTAAAAAAAAAAAAAAAATGAATGTTTCGTTTTGTACAGCGGATATTGTGATTTTTCCCCGATGCTGAATATATAATACTGAGATGATGACATTTCCAAAGGGCTTCCGTCAATCCAATTTTTTTTGCGTCGTTAATTACAAGAATATTTAAGCCGGTTATCCGTTTCGAAAAAATACTTCGCAAGTTCAATTTTTTTTTGTATCGTCGTTGCTTTTTTACGTTGTAAATTTCGTACTGTAAAATAAGTCGAAGTTTTAACGTCGTTCTCCGTCGTCGGCGAAGCGGCAAATCGTAAGTATAAAGTACCGACGCGATACTGAACAATTTATCGTCTAAATCTTTTAACATTTTTTTGGTTTTCTTTTTTCGTCACCTTACAGGTACGGTGTAAGAAGCTTCATTACCATTTCGGGAGTTCGGGTCCCGCCTTTTCCGTCCGGAAAAACTTCGATTATTTTGATATCCCAATTTCATCAGGTAGCGAATTTGAATCGCAATTTTTTTTCGTTAATTGACGCCGTGGATAATTTAAGGAGAAGGATCCATTTATTGCGGGCAACACAAGTGTTTTATATAAAAAACAAAATAAATTGCCGTCTTTTGCAGAAATCAATGGTCTGCCCCACCCCTTAATTATTCGGTGAAAATAACTTTCATTTACAATCCAGAACTTGCAAAAGTAATTTTTACAAAATTATATAAATTACTCGTTTTATTGATAAATAGGTAATATTTTCAGATGCCACGATAGTCGTACAAAAATTAATCACTTAATACATGTAGAAGACCGCTGGGAAGTATGTCGCGATTTACAAAACTGTTAACATTTTCTAAATTGATGTACACGCCGTGGATAATTTAAGGAGAAGGATCCATTTATTTCGGGAAACACACAAGTGTTTTATATAAAAAAAATAAAATAAAACGCCTTGTTTTGCAGAAATCAATGGTCTGTCCCACCCCGTAATTATTCGGTGAAAATAACTTTTATTTATAATACACAACTTGCAAAAGTAATTAAAAAAAAATATATACAGTACTCGTTTTTATTGATAAATGGGTAATATTTTCAGATGCCACGATAGTTGTACAAAAATTAATCACTTAATATATGTAAAAGTCAGCTGGGAAGTATGTCGCGATTTACAAAAACGTTAACATTTTCTAAATTAATGTACATGCCACGGATAATTTAAGGGGAGGAATCCATTTATTTCGGGTAATACAAGTGTTTTATATTAAAAAAATGAACCGCAAAACGGTCACGTCCGTTGGGGAACAAAACGGACCGTAAAAAACGACAAAGCGGACTGTACGTTTTTTGTTGGTGTTTGGTCTTTTTTCTGTTGCGGAAACCGAAAACGGACCGAACGATTTTTTTCGCAAAAATTTGCTTTCGTCCGTTTTCGGTTCCCGGAACCGAAAAAGGACCAAGATCGTATTTTTATTCTGTCCTTTCATTAAAGACAGAATTAAAAACAAAACAACAAAAAATTTTTAAAACTTATCCTACATTTTTTATACAAAACGTTCGGTCTTTCCATGGTTTCCGCAAACGAAAACGGACCAATTGAAACGTACGGTCCGTTTTACCGTTTTTGTGTTTTGTGTTTTTGTGGTCCGTTTCGTTCCCCAGCGGACGCGTCCGTTTTTCGGTCCGTCTTTTAAGTTTTAAGTTTTAAGTTCAAACTTAAGATCAAATTCAAGTTCAAACTTGAGATCAAACTCAATTTCAAACTTCAGCGAGGAATGAGGTTCGAACTAAGGTTCGATCTTAAGTTCGAACTTAAAAAAGATTTAAGTACCCAATCAAGTTCGCGTCAAACTTTGATATTAAGTTCAATCTCAAATTCAAACTAATGTCTTAAAATTCGACCCTGATCGTGACGCAAAATTTTGTTTTGTTGTTAACATTTTTTTTGCTTCCTCACAGAGGAAGCTTTGTTTTTTTTTGTTTTCGAAAGATTTTTTCAAACGTTATGATGAAATTACGAGGAAAGCACACTACCCGCTAGCGATGTTCGCCCAATGTTCAATAGTAAATGTTTATGAACGTTTTTCTTTTTTTCAATTTGTGCAACTGCTGAATTCTCGTGCGTTATTCCGAATTCCTTCATAGTTTATAGTTTATAGTTTTTATCTACAGTACTGTAGTGCAGATAGCTTAAGTTTCATTAACATTATTATTTTTTTAATGTGCATTTTTCCCCGTTTACGGAGACCCCGTACGTGTCTTACAGCGTGTCGGCTTCCTTCACATTATTATTTAATTATTCGTCATCCGAAGCATTCCTGCTCCGAGCCAGTCCTTGTTTGTTCTCATAGCAAACTTAATCGCTGCAGCAACAAGAACGTTTTGTCGCGATAGTAAAACCAATAGCTTCCACGTGGTCATTTTTTTGCCACTTTTATTAATCGTTTTACTGGGAGGACGAGGTCATTGTCAGCAAAACTCATTTTGTTAGAGCAGCTAAACCATTTTTTCTCCGTGTGGCACTTGTCGATCTGGGAGAAATCTTGATCGAATGTTTTTTTTTATTAGCAAATCAAATCAAAATTGATTTAAGAAAAAAAATTGAATTCGTTGTTCATGTAGAATTTGTTTAAATTTCGCATTGATCAAAAAATGTATTTTTTTAGGTAAAGAAAACCTAAAATCCCGCCTCGATGATTTACATAATAATTATGAATAAATAGTCCGATTGCTTTTTTTTTACTCAGTCGAATGTTACATGTCAGCCAAAACTGTATCTTCTCCCTTCAACATTTGCTTGGATTATCCTCAAGGAAGATATTAAGGCGAACATTATCCGAAAGTCGTCATTTTATATCAACAAAAGTTTACGCAGTAAAAAAAAAGGTCTTTCAGTTATTCATCACTTCCTCGGTGAGGTTCGAGTTATATATTCTACTTCCGGCTAAACCACGTAAATATCGTACGATAAATATTGCCCTATCGAAATTTTCAAAGTGTTCCGTAACGTACGCTTTGTCTGAGCCTAACGCGGTAAGTTAGTGCGAAAGAAAAAAAAAGGAACCCAAACGTTTCTTGCCCACGATCGACTCGCCTCTGCCTCGAACGTTTCAGTGCTAGTTGATTCTCTGGCCACTGAACACGATTCGATAATTCTCGCGCACCAATCACTCTGCCAATTTTACCGATCTCGCTAAATAAAATTTTTATGTGTTTTTTTTTTTTATTTAATTATTCGGTATTCGTAAAATCGGCGAAAATGAGTGATCGATCGTTTAGCCACTGGACAGACGAAGAGGAGGAAGAGATCGGACCCTCCTCTTTAAAAAAATCGTCATCGAAGGGTCAGCCTTCGAAGAACAAAAAAAGGATGTCAACGGCAGTGAGAGC
>JAPYZD010002235.1:0-16638 GCA_030522725.1 Ichneumoninae sp. B BG-2022a | reverse complement strand
GAAAATGTCTGCTCGGTTTCTTTCAGAAGAGCCCGCGAGCCTCGACTTGTGAGCGGAGCATTTCTGCGTCACGAATAGAGCCAATATAAAAAACAAAAAAATTAATTTTTCGAATTCTGGAAAACAGGGTCCAGAGACACCGAAGCGCGCATTGAATGCGAAAGATTGGGTAGGAGAGAGCCGCGCTGATACGGTGGGAAGCGGGAGGCGGTCGGTAACGTGGCTAATGAGTCGCGGGATGATTGATTCGTCGGTCTATTCGCGGTCGGACCGGGTCTCGGAGCTTTCATTGGGTTCATTCTCTCACACCATATCACCCACGGCAACGTGAGTACCGCGCGCCCCCGCCGACCCTCCCGCGCCTCTCTTGTTCCCTTGTCGTTCGCCGAATAACGCTCCCCCGCACCTTTATCTTTCGCCCCGACTCTCTCGTTCCCGCGGCGTCGTTCGAGTTTCGTTTCTCATTCACGAGCCGTCATCCCGATAGACTCGACCGACACGAGCCAGCCTCTCTAATAAATATAATATTAAACGGGCTTTCACCGTGGCCCGACCCTTGGCCCTGCACCGAGGGCCGGAGAGACGCCCGTCGACATATTTCGCGGCTGTTCCCGAGTTTCCAAGATCCGGAAGAGCCGCTACGACTCGCGAGAGGGTGAAAGAGAGAAGTTTCCGGGCGACCCTCGACGTACCGGCGTGTCAAGCTCGCCGAACCTACCGTTTCGGGCCAACCTCGATTCATGCTTTATAATTCAAAGCTCACCCCACCCCGATGAACCTAATACAGCGGCTGAGGAGGTGATTTATGGATAATTAAGTAAATTGGAATGTTACCGTTATTAATTCGTCAATCGGATTCTCCACTTCTATGAAAATAAAATAAACAAATAATCGTGTGTTTCGGGCCGGCCTCGATTCATGCTTTATAATTCGAAGCTCACCCCCCCCGATGAACCTAATACAGCGGCTGAGGAGGTAATTTATGGATAATTATGTAAGTTGGAGTGTTACGGTTATTACTTTATAAATCGGATTCGCCACTTCCTTGAAAAAAATAAAATAAAAAAGAATCATGTGGGCTTGTTGGAGGAAAAATGTATCTTAGGATCGAGAGATTTTGAGACTGGATATAGCGTTGTTCTGGTTCGGGCTTGCCGAACCTACCGTTTTGGGCCAACCACGATTTATGCTTTATAATTTAAAGGTCACCTCCGATCAACCTAATACAGCGGCTGAGGAGGTAATTTATGGATAATTAAGTAAGTTGGAGTGTTACGGTTATTACTTCATAAAACAGATTCGCCATTTCCATGAAAAAAAAAGAATCGTGTGGGCTTGTTGGAGGAAAAATTTATCTTAGGACCGAGAGATTTTGAGACTGGATAAAGCGTTTTTCTAGTTCTGGCTCGCCGAACCTACCGTTTTGGGCCAACCTCGATCCATGCTTTATAATTCAAAGCTCCCCCCCCATGAACCTTATTAGGTTCATCGGTGAGGAGGTGGTTCATGGATAATTAAGTAAGTTGGAGTATTACCGTTGTTACTTCATCAATCGGATTCGCCACTTCCATAAAAAATAAAATAACAAAAGAATCGTGAGGGCTTGGAGGAAAAGTTTATCCTAGAGCTGAAAGATTCCGGGACTGGATAAGACGCTTTTCTGGTAGAAATTTTTGAGCATCCGTCGGGGTCTGAGAAGATCCCGCAAAGACCTTGTCAGGCCTTCCGAACCCTACCAGGGCCCGATGTAACGCTGTGAAATTTGTGCCAGTGTAGGTGGCGATGAGCGGCTTTGTACCGGAACCGTAGCCCTAAATCCTCGGTTCCGTTGTCTCCTCGTCAACGAATATTAATGACCCCCCTTCGGAAGAATCAGGTCCGTCGTTTAGATAATACTCCAGCGACGCGTTTCACGCCGGTATCGAATAAGTCGCGAGTCACTCCGCAGCCGCCAGTTTCGCGCTTAGTCATCGAATCTTTGTCCGCTTATCGTTGCATGCCGAAGGAATCACTGCGAGCGTACCGGGATCGCTCAAAGTGGTCGGGAGAAGGGTCGTTCCGATTCTAATACGATCGGACCGCAATGTTTTCATCCCTCTCTTTCCGCAGGCGAAGCCACGTTCGATCCCGTGAATTCTCGACCGAACTCGTGTGTACCGACTCTTGGTCCCTGCGTGTCGACGAGAGTCCTCCGTTACACACAGCGAAGCTGTGCTGCGGAGGCTCAACAGCCACGGCGATCATTGTCGGAACGTCGTCGGGAGATGGATCACGTGTTCCTAATATAATTCCTAACGTCGTCCCGATGAAGGTCTTTTTGTACCCGGAATGACGGAGTGGCCTGCGGTAGATCGCTTTCTCTTTTTTTCCTCCCCGTGTATTCCTGTTTCTGGGCTCTCAGGACCCTTCGCACGGGAGAGTGTCGAGATCATCCCTCCAATCAATATGAAGACACCATAAAAGCTTGCATTCCGTCGGAAAAATTTGTCGCACGGGCCTGCGGGTGATCCATCGATCGGATTCTGACAAACTCCACTTGTCCACTGTGTTCTTTTCAGGGAAATTCCCAATTATAGGGCTATTCGTGCTATTGCTTCTGAACGAATCTCCCGCATGAAAACCTCAACATTCGTGTCCGCTGGGTCACCTACTATTGATGTCCGGTCGATCTGTTTAGGTAGTAACGATCGGTTCCTAGCAATGTTTGCTTCCACTATGTGATTACTACCACTATGTTTACATAGCGGAAGTGTTTACTTCCACTATGTCCACTATGTCCACTATGTGAAGTTCTCCACTATGTCATTTTTTAGGAAAAGTCCGGATTATAGGGCCACTCGTAGTTTTGCTTACCAAACGAATCTTCTGCATGAAATCCTCACCATTGAGGTTTGCAGGGTCACCTACTATTAATGTCTGGTTGGTCTGTGTAGGTAAGACATCGATCGTCTTCTAACAAAGTTCACTTTTTTACTGTGTCCTTTTTAGGGAAATTCAGGATTATAGGGCTACCCGTAGTATCGCTTCAAAACGAACCTCCTGCATGAAATCCTCACTATTGATGTTTGCAGGGTCACATACTATTGATGCGTGGTTGGTCTGTTTAGGTAATACATCGATCGTATTCTAACAAAGTTCACTTTTTCACTGTGTCCTTTTTAGGGAAATTCCGGATTATAGGGCTACTCGTGGAATCGGTTCAAAACGAACCTCCTACATGAAATCCTCACTATTGATGTTTGCTGGGTCATCTACTATTGATGTCTGGTTCTAACAAAGTCCACTTCTCCACTGTCTCCATCTTAGGGAAATTCAGGATTACAGAGCCACTAGTCGTATTGCTTCTGTACGAAACTTCTACACCTCAAAGAACCTCAACATTGATCGCCAACTATTCATCCTCTATATGTCCTCTTTTAGGGAATGTCCGGATTATAGGACAACTCGTGGTATCGCTTCAAAACGAATCTCCCGCTTCAAAACCTCAACATTGACGCTCATCGGGTCACCTAATATAGATCCCCTATCGATCTGTTTAGGTCATACATCTCCACCCCTACGTTTCAATAACCCACCGCCATAACTCCCAAAATACCCTATCCTCATAACCAGAACAGTCCCGATCACGATTCGTTGTCGTGCAGCAGCGATCAGTTCGTCTCGACGAATCAGCAATTCGACGTGGACGCCGTAGTATTCGTAAACGAAACGCGAATTCGATTAAGTGACTTTCCGCACGCGAACGATGCCCCGAGTTGGTAGGTTCGATCGGCGCTATCGTTCCCGTCCTGTCCGGAGCGTTTGATAGAGACGATCCGAGCGAGAGAGGTTTGTCCCCACTTAGTCGCGTTAACGCGAACTCGATTGCCGGACGATCCATCCATCTGGCCGTCGTCCATCGTCGTTTCAGCGTGTTTGAGAGAGGCAGGAAAGTCCACCCCTCGACGCTGGAAATGTATGTACCCCGTGGGTAGGATCCGCTCGACCACCCTCGACGTATCGGTGAGGGAGCGGCCGGGCCTGGGGTTGTGCGGGACACACACGGTTGCGCCAACACCGGAGAACAACCCCGTGACGACTCGCGAAAAGGCTCTCTCGCTCGCAATACTACAACGATTCGTACATAATAAAACGCGGCGTTGGTCGACGTGCGTATGTAGTTCGGTTCTCTCTGCCGTCGCTATATGGAACGCGGTGAAACTCCCGCGACGAATGAACTGCGCGAGCCACCGACCCGAGACGAAAGAGAGCAATCAAAGGGAATAATTCAAGAGGCGCGGCTCGGCATTGTTCCAGGATCAACTAAGGGCATGCCTCGCCAGGACGAGAGAAAAAGAGAGCTGACGGAATACCTCCGGCTCCGGTGCTCCCCCGGGAATCGAACCCACCACCGGGGAACGGGCATAAAAACAACATCGCATTAACCACCCTATAAACAGACATGTAGGCATTCTTCGATAACGCCGCGAGAGACCGGAGGACCTCATTTTTACCGAGTACAACGGGGATGGAAAAAAACCGTAACTCCGGAGTACTGAATAAGTCAATGCCGTTATCGATGCTCGCCGCAAAACGATCGGTGAATTATTTAGTCCGCCGCAGTAAACAAAATACGTCGAGCCTTTTTGTACCGAAGCTTGGATGTCATTGGTCGCGCCCAAGTATGGACCAGTATTGGGAGATTTGCCACTGCTGGGGGCTCAGAAGTATGACCGGTTGGGTCTTCATAGAAACATCTGTAAAGGGAGGGCCAGTATTGGCGCGGCGTCGGCCAGTGTTCGGCTAACGTGGGCCAGTACCAGCCCAATATGCCATTCCTTCTAGGGGTTATTTTTCCAATAACTTTCGAAGTATGGCACTTGTATTGAAATACGGCGACCCCTTTCGTATCGGAGCTTGTCTGGCATTGATCTCGCTCAAGTATGAGCGAGACTGGATCTTGCCATGACTGTCGGCCCAGAAGTATGACCAGTAGGATCTTCATAGAACCATCTCTAAACGTACGTCCTCTAGACGCGGCCAGTATTGGCACTGCGTTGGCCAGTGTTCGGCCAACGTCATTCCCACTACGGATCATTTTTCAAACAAGTACCAGTATTGGCACAGCATCGGCCAGTGTTTGGCCAACGTCATTCCCACTACGGATCATGTTTCAAACAAGTGCCAGCATTGGCACAGCATCGGCCAATATTCGACCAACGTCATTCCCACTACGGATCATTCTTCAAACAACCTCCGAACTATGACACTCGTATCCAATACCGTCCCTGGATCAGATCTGGCATTGATCCCTCCACACTTTGATATTCTTTTACAGACCTTGCACCATCCAGTTCTCCGACAATCCTCCGCGAAAGAACGCCCAAGCTTTATCGCCGCAGGGCGCCGGATATTATATTATAATCCGCCCCGCACATAGTCACACTTCCCCATAATGCAGGAGGAAGAAAAGCATAGAGAGTCGGAGGGATTTCGGTGCGCTCTAATACGCGAGATTTTCTACACGAGGGCTGTGCGAGGTCGGGGCCAAATAGGTTGGGGATGGGGCTGTGTCTCGGGATTGCTGTCGACTGCCATTGCAGGTTCGGCGGTGGAAAGGGAGGGGGGGAGGGTGGGGGGGGGGCTTGTCTGGAAGATTAGCACCTCGTATAAAAGTGCTGTAGTGGGAACGAAGTGAGAGAGTATAGTCGAAGGGTGAAACGGGAACGAGAGGTGCCTCTATAGTCAGGTGGCCGGGGGTTGGGGCCGCGGGTGAAAGAGCCCGCGAGATCGGGAGCAAAAGCGTCGGTGAGAAAAGGGGGGGGGGAACAAGGGAGAGGGTCGGTGGGGAGGGAGCCGAGAAAGGAAACGAAGAAGCGAGTCTCCGAGGAGGCGCGAGGAGGCGAAGATGAAGAAGGGGTTGGCCGGGGGTGTCGAGGAAGGAGCACAAGGTGGAAATGGAAGACGAGGGCGACGGAGGTGCGAGGCGCGGCGGAAAGGGGAACAAGAAGAAAAAGGAGGTGGATAAGCGGGAGAGCAGAAGAGGGCGAACGGGAAAGAGAGCCCCGTCGTCGTTCGCTTGTACAACACACACACATCCGCCCAACCGGCGCGCTGGTCGCGCTAGGAGGAAAATTAGTTTTCAGAATTTCTTTTTTTTTTTTTGCTCTTTCGCTTCTTTTTTTTTATATGAAAGCGTTGAAAGGAAACTGTAAGGTTCCTTTTCTCATTGGAGGCTATTTTTGTTCACGGAGGCGAGCCCGGATATTGCCGCGGGACGGTGCGACGCCGGTCGCGCGGAAGGGGGTGGCTTTCTGGAAGGGATTCAATAGCCTTTATTTTTCTCTCTCTCGTGTTAACCCCCGGCGCGACACACTCGCCTCTACGCCACCGAGGTGAGAGAAAGGAGTGCGAGGCGGAGAAACACGACGAAATAAAGGCCGACGGGAGGGTGGCGGAGGACTTTATGCCTCCATAACGCGGGCATAATGGCGTACCGGTCCGCGAGAGTTTTATTACTGTGAAATACCCATCGTAACCTGCATAAATATATATATAATATAAAAAACAGATATATATATATATATATGTATATATACATAAAGGCGTTGCTGCACGAAAATACGAGTATTACGCCCGGAGACCGGGGAAGATAAAAGAACTCGGCCACTAATTAGTTTTCAACAATCGGTAAGAGAGACGAGGCCGAGGTTATGACGTTAATTTTTTCCAATTAACCGCCCCGGGAGGCTCGCGACTGTGCGTCGGCTGTCTCGGCGGTGCGGCGAGGGTGCATCGGGGATGAAAAAAGTTATTTATTAAGCTGTCTCCGTTGATGCGCGACGAGCCCACAATCCGCGTCTCGAGATCTCACGTCGACATAAAGCCTTCACGCGCGAAGTACAGGAATTATGTTTATTATCTTCTCCGTGTAAACCCGAAGCGGCGCTCCGCGCGGCTTTTCTTCTCCTCTTTATTTTTGTTCCTCTATCTTTCCGCGAGAGGACGGAAAGGGGCGTTCGAGGCGCGAGGCGCCTTGTGAACGCGCGACGTTAATTCAACTCTCGGATTTAATTATACGAATTACCCGACAGCGCGCGACAATCCGACGAATCCGCGCCCGGTTGAGATCGGAGAGTTTCGACGGAGAGCGTTTTTCTTCTTCGGGCTTAAGAATGCGTGGCGCATTATCCGCCTCTCGTAACTCTCCGCGCTCGCTTGTGAGTCGCGATATTGCTGATTATGCAATTTGAGACTAACGAGACTTATTATGCTGCCTCGCGGCCCTCGGGCTCCGCGGGCGCGTATAACGGCGTTCTATTGTTTAATGACGATTGGAGCTGACCGCGCGCTCGCGCTCGTACATTAAACCGCGAGCCGCACCGGCCACGGGGATTGCTCGGAGGCCTCTCGGGCCTTCTCTTTCTCCCGGTTTTCACTGCCTTCGCGGCTCCGGCTCGATCTCCCTCCGCGCCCCGCGCACACCGGAGCCACATATCATCGACGTTTCTCTACATGGTCCACTTAGCATTGTCCAATAACGATAATTGCCATCGCCCGCGCAACTGCTCCGCCAGCGACGGCTCGTTTGCGTGTTGCGACGATACGTGTGTTCGATGCACAGTAGAACCTCGATTGTCCGGGCGGAGCGGGACCGGAGAGTACACTGATGAAAAAATATGGTTGAATCAACTGAGATTCGGGCGGGGACGTTCAACTAAATATTTTGTTGGTACAGCTAAAAATTTGTTAGTTGAACAATTTGTTGGATCATTTGACCAAAATATTTTTGAGTCATTAAAATATGTTGTTCAACCAACAAAATATTTATTTGAACGTTCCTGCCCGAATCTTAGTTGAATCAACTGTACTTTTTTATCAGTGTACGCGGATAATTTAAATCCACGGATAATACGGATTCGTCATAAAGCGTTTTTACTTTGTACTGTGTTATGAAAAAGACACACCCAGAAAAAAAATTATTTGACGGCCATCGTTTATTCGGTTTAAGTAAAATATTTATTTGATTTAAATAAATATCTATTTCATTTAAGTAATTATTAACTTAATTTAAATAAATATTGATTTAAATCAAATAATTATTTTACTTAAACCAAATAAACGGTGGCGGTCAAATAATTTTTTTTTCTGAGTGTACCGACTATTCCGACGTCTGACTACCGATTACGGTTTGGCGTCTCCGGGTTGCGCACAATGTTTATGTAGACAAACAATGTATGCAAACAAAACTAGTGTAGTACGCCCAGGGATAGGTATAGGATAAGACTTACAAACTTAACAACAAATGTACAAAAGTATATTAAGAATAGAAAAGTTTATTGAAGAAAAAAAAAAAAAAGAAAGAATGGCACGGTTAAATCCGCCCGGTTGATCCGCACCCGGTTAATCGAGGTTCTACTGTATGTACGTGTAGCGTTGATACGTGTGTTTAATGTATGTGCGTGTAGCGTCGATACGTGTGTTTAACGAATGTACGTGTCGCTGCCGTTTCCATCCCTCCAGGCTCGTATGCACGCTTGTCCTTCTTCCGTCGGCTCGGTATCATCGCCGAGTCGCCTCGCGCGTTTCACTCCTGCACCGAGCCAATTACCCCGCGCGGTGTCAGCACCGGCAGGCTGGCCTGTAGTTCTTGGCCGATAGAGGCGCAGCGAGAGGAGATCGGCAACACAAGGATCCGACTCGGACACCCCGCAGCGAGAGGCTGACCTCAAGCGCGCATTGTGCCGCTTCGGACGAAGG
Organism: Ichneumoninae sp. B BG-2022a; assembly: GCA_030522725.1. NCBI lineage: Eukaryota > Metazoa > Arthropoda > Insecta > Hymenoptera > Ichneumonidae > Ichneumoninae sp. B BG-2022a. The sequence goes on along the minus strand of JAPYZD010002235.1, from coordinate 7,899 downwards.
CGGCGCGGGAAAGGAACCGAGAAGAATTGAATTATTGGCGATAAGCGCCGAGGCTGGACTCGGACACGTTATCGACGATTTATTGGATGCTTCGCTGGTAGGACCGAGCGGGGTTAATGCGCGTTACTGCACCGTGGCGAAGACTCGGTGCAGTGTTGATTGAACCGTCCAAAATGCACTCGGAGGTGTGTCTGCGGCGGGCTGGACGCGAAGTTGGGTCGAGGTCGTCGGGGTGAGAGTTTGGAATGGTTGGTTTGACTTTTTTTTTATTCCATACTTCTGCAAGTGAGAGTAGATCGAACAGGACTCTTGTACGACCTTTTTTGCGTTTCGGTGCATTGGGAAAAAATCGGGAGAACTTGGAGATGGTAAAACTGGTATTTACATCCAGAAAAAAAATTTATTTGACGGTCACCGTTTATTTGATTTAAATAAAATATTCATTTGATTTAAATAAATATTTATTTAAATTGAGTAAAGAGTTATTTAAATGAAATAAATGTTTACTTAAATCAAATAAATATTTTACTTAAACCAAATAAACGGTGACCGTCAAATAAATTATTTTTCTGGGTGTAATAGTGAGCTCAAAAATTGTTGGTTTCGGTCGTACAGACTGTACTTAGGGCAATGAAGATTTTTTATGCATCGACCGAACATTTTTATGAGCATCCCGAAAAGCGGGCATTGGATATATCCGAGAAAAATATTATCTCGGTGCGACAAAACCAAATGGGGGTTCACTTCTGTTGACCCCAGAAGAGCGCGCTTGGTTGGTGGTGGGTTGTCATGAAGAGACTCGAGATCGGCGTAAGTTCTTCCAGAGTTACTCACTTCGGAGTTCGGCAACTCCGGATGAAATTGTATGAAAAAAGAAAACTCACATATGTACGACAAATCAATTTCAATCCTCGAAACAAGGCGAATATCATTTTCTTTTTCTTCATTAGCTTGCCCTATCAATAGTCACGATTGTTAACCCTTTTTTGCATTGCTAGGCACCGAGAACAAATTCGACGGGATTTTAGATGGTACAACTACAAAAAGTACGCTCACGAGTTGTTCGTTTCGGAAAAAATTCGACGGAACTTTTAGTTGGTACAACTAAAAAACCAGTGTCCTGAAGAATCATTGGCTTCGGTTATCCAGAATGTATTCAAGGCACCGAAAATTTGGGCTGGTTGGACTAACAATTATTTCGAGGACCCCCGATCGACATCAGACATCCATCAAAATGATCATCTCAGAGTAACAAAACCAAAGACGACTTCATTTGACCCTAGAAGAGCGCGCCTCGTTCCGTTCCTCACGAAACTCCTCAAGCAACACGCAACTTCTATGAACCTTATCCGCGATTGATCATCTCCAGCCCAAACTACAAAAACCAGAGAACCCCACCCACCATTACCAAAACCAATTTCAATAATCCACATCCCCAATGCCCCAAAAAAACAACGCGAATATAATATTTTTTTCTTTATTAGCCATCCCCATCAATCGTTATGATCAAAGCCGCGTCGTTATTGTACCCAGTCTCCTCGCCAGTGTCTCTCCTTTCAGCGTCGATCCGGTGGGAGGGTTCGAGGGTTGCGGCAAAGGTATTCTGTCTTAGGTGGCGGAAGCGGGGTCGCCGGATCCGGGTGGTCGCCGCGGTGGAGCGGGGTTTGTTCGGAAGGTGCGCGGGGCAGGTTGGGTCGCGACGATGTATACGTATGTTGTACGGTTCTTACCCGGAATGTGGCTGGAAAGCCGCGTCAATACGCTTGCCCGGACCGGAGGAGAAGCGACGTTGCGACGTGAGTCGGGCGCAGGGTTGGTTTTCTCATAGGAGGGTTACTTTGGTCGTCGGGGCGCGCGCGCGCGCAGGGTGTATGGTTCTGGTTCCCGGAGCTGCGGTGACCCGATGTGGAGAGAAACGACGTGCGCGATCGAGGGGAAGGGAGGAATAAGGGATGAGGGACCAAGGAGAGAAACGGAGATGGAGATTGTGAGGCGACACGCATACACAGAAGACACATGCAGACACGTACGGAACCTCCGTCCCTGTGTCTCGGGCTCTTCAGGGCGAGAGATCACTGCGCCGCCAATATTACTGCCAGCACGAAGATTACCAATATCCTTGAGAGGCGTTCTAGTCCTGTCATAAAAGACGGAGCTTACCAAGATATTACCTACCACCACAGCCGCGGGACCGTCGGTGGATGGAGCGCCAGTGGAACAGCCGGTGAAGCATCGCCGGGGACGTCGCAGCGATCGCCGGCATATCTCCCGTGAAAGCCCCACCGGCGTCATCTCAAACATAACCCGCACCCAACCTATACAGGTAACTCAAGCCAGTGTGCCGTCTGCAACTTCATTTCGAGAATTGTAAAAAAAGAAGCGGCGAAGAGCCAGGGTTGGTCGGAAGTTTGGGGCAGTCTTGCGGTTCGGAGGCGCTGGTGGTGGACGCTGTGTTTGAGATGATGTACGTGATGTACCGGAGGAATGAGACTGGGAAGACGGGAGTCGAGGGGTGGGTGGCTGGGCAGGGGGCAAAATGGACCTTAGGACACTTTTTCACATTCTCAGTTCTCACTTCAGTTGGTGTTCCGAATTGACCGTTCTCCATTAATCTGCAGAGTCTGTCTGGTTGTGGGTTGAATGATGATTGCGAGGATTTCGGAGGCTCAAGAGGAAAGTTGCTTGGGTAATGTTCGCGCAGTTGGGGGTGAATTAATCTCTGTTGGGTGGGAATGAGGAGGGTGTCGAGTATCTCGACATACGGACTGTGGGGATTCATGCGCTTGTGCGCGAATGACTGTTTACGAGCATGTAGGTCTCCGATCGACGAGTATGCTCTACTGGTTGGTGAACCGGAGCGATGAGCCGGTAGAGCCATAAAAAACCGAGCGAAGTTATTACCGACGAAGCGGGAAGTCGGGACGATGTTGGTCTGGCTCCGGCCGGTGCATGAGGTCGCGAGGGCGGACCAGTGGGTCGCGCGAGGGTCCATTGTGACGACGCTGTGTACCGAGGTACAAAGCTTTAATCCACGAGCGGATCTACTAATGTCAACATCGGGCAGGCTAGGTAGACGGCGATTCTGCCACGGCAGAGCCGAACGACTGTAACACTGTACGCGTATTATGTTTTAGTGAGTTTATCCCTCCTTATAAGAGAACGTGAGGCCTGTCGAGTATTTCAGGGTGACAAATACTGGGATTTTCTCTGGAATCTCCGAAAGGATTTAGCTGGATGAGTTACTCATTTGGACCTCAGAAGAATTTTTTCGAGTGTTACATTCGGACCTAATCAGGGTCGATGTAACACTTAAACATTTCTACCAGGGTGGTTAGGATTGTTTGTAATACCGTTTAATGTTTATGTTGTTTAGACTGAGAGAAGGAGATAGGATAACATGGTGGCCGCGGTCAAGGAAAAACGGGAAAACCGGGAAAAGTCAGGTAATTTTAATAAAAGTCAGTAATAAAAAATCTTGGTCAGGGAATCAGGGAAAAGTCAGGGAATTTTAAAATTGGTCAGGGAAAAAGTAAATTGAAGCCGAACCTTGTATAAATAAATAAGAAATACATAAAAGCGAGCCTTAAAAAAATGGAACATCTCGGAAAAAAATAGAATTAAACATTAATACAATAATTAGGCATTTTCATTTGCATCATTAATTTCTTTTTTGTTTGGTCAGGAAACATTTTTAATTGGTCAGAGAAAAGTCAGGGGAAAGTCAGGGATTTTTTTTTCGGGGAAAAAACGGCCACCATGGATGGCCGTTTCAAAACTATCAAGTCATATGGTAAATTTCGATCGGCAACATGGTACACCAACGCCTACACTATTATATGAAAATTCCACAGCAGCTATGGCAATTTTTACCCAACTCCCATGATAACTTTTTCCAGAAGACAGCTTGGCCTCATTTTGCGTATCTGCCTTAGAATTTTGTAGATTAAAACTGAGAATTTCGTCGAGCAAATTTTTTTACGCATGTATACATAAAAAAAAAAATTAATCAGGATAATATATCGATATAAAGTACACACCTAAATCGAACGATTTGCGACCGCATTGCTATAGTTCTAGTGAGAATCAAATTCTAGCAAATTTGTTAGATTTATTAGATTTAATTTCGCTAAAATTATATTCTAGCAAAAATTACAGTATATTCCGGCAAGATCTGCGATATCGAAAATGACCATGTTTTTTAGAAGAATGTGTTAAGTTTAATGCGATTGTTTGCCCAGATGTCGCTGCAGTCCTCGTACATCTGAAAGCTCTGCCGGTTTCACCAGATTTATGGTAATTTCTATCAGGTCATCTCCTAGAACGTCTAAGAGAACGTCGGTCCTGTAGAGTAATTCAGGGTGACAAAAACACTCTGATATCCTCCGGAATCTCCTAAGCAATTTAACCGGACCAATTACTCACTTGCTGCACGCAAAGTACCTGAGGACAATTTTTCAAGCGTTACATTGGAGCTTGACTGGGCCCGATGAAACGCTTAAACACACGGAGAAAAATAGTTCTGTTTCTCTAACAAAATGTAGATCGTTAACAATTTATTGTTGTGGCAGCAAAAATATTTGGCTGCTATAGCAAAATATTTGTTGCCGCAGCAAAACATATGTTGCCACAGCAAAACGTTTGTTGCCACAACCAAATATTTTGTTGTCCCTATGTTAACCCGGTAAATCAGTTATGGTAACAAAATTCTTGATGTCCCAACAATTTTTTTTTCTCCGTGCATTTCTACCAGAGTGGTTAGGATTATTTATAATGCCGAATAGTGTTTAAATTCTACACATATCACATTCGGATCTCTGCAAAAAAAAGAAAAAACTACGACCAGCCTTGCCCAATAGACGAGTTCTCAGCACATCGAAACGCGACGCTTCCATTTCTGATACGTCTCTGAAATCCCACATGCGAGCGCTCGCAACAAATCCGTGCATAGGTTCTCCGCGTGGTCCACACTCCCATGTGTGCGCGAACAAAAGTTCCGCAGTGTGTGCCTCGGTTACATCGGGGACACAAGTAGGCAGCCTCAATGAGCGACCTATAATCCACCCCGACTGGAACGATCGTCGTTCCGCGAGCCATTGTATCGTTTCTTGGACGAGTGAAAGTAGAGAGTTCCCCCGAGCCGATGCCGCAGTAAGGATAACCGCTCGAGCCATCCGCATAGTCAGCCTACACTCACGTGTGTCAATGGGTAACGAGTATTCGTCAGCATCGGGAAACCAGGATCCACCGTACCGTCCCTTTCTCTTCTGCCTCCTGTCTTTCAACCATCCCCCAGAGACTTCCATCCGCGCGATGGTGAATGACATTTTTTTGCCCCCCTCCCCCCGCCCCCTACCTGCTCCCTTCTCATCTATCCGACGCGCGTAGATGAGTTACGCAGGGAGATTAAGATCGTTTGAATCGAAGCTGCTGCGAGAGATTTGATTCGCTGGCCCAGATAAGCGAGAATGAGTTTCGCCATGTGATAATGATGCTCGCTGGCTCGTCATGAGCCGGGGACAATTTTACCATCGACGGGACTTGCGAATCCTGGCTTTTCCGAATCTCAGTTGAATTTATAAACAAATACAATTAATTTGAATTTCTACAAAATAAATACTCGAATTTTTACCAGTAATTATGAGATCGTGATTGTTTCGAATTCCCACTGTCGAATGTAAACGAAAAAGAGATTTGATTCGCTTGCGCAGATAAGAGAGAAGGGGTTCGCCATGTGGTAATGTGCGGGAACAATTTTACCATGAAACGGACCTGCGAATTCTGGGGTTTCCGAATCTCAGTCCAGATTCGCATCTTTCAAGATTGACGAAAGTTTGCTCATCATGGTTCTTGAGTTAATTTGAATTTATAAAAAATAAACACCCGAATGTTTACAAGTAATGATGAGTTTGTGATTGTTTCGAAAGTCTCACTGTCAAATGTAATGAAAAAGAGATTTGATTCGCTGGCTCGTCATGAGGTAGGGTCAATTTTGTCATAGAATGGACTTGCGAATTGTGGGGTTTCCGAATATTTGTCCAAATTCGCACCTTTCAAGATTGACGAAAGTTCGCTCATAGTGGTTCTTGAATTAATTTGAATTTCTAAAAAAAATAAACACCCCAATGTTTACCAGTAATGATGAATTCGTGATTGTTTCGAATTCCCACTTTCGAATATAAATGAAAAAGAGATTTGCTTCGCTGGTGCAAATAAGCGAGAATGAGTTCCACCATGTGATAATGATGCTCGCTGTCTCATCATGAGCCAGGGACAATTTTCCCATCGAACGGACTTGCGAACCCCGGCTTTTCCGAATCTCAGTCCAGATTCGCACCTTTCAAGATTGACGAAAGTTCGCTCATCGTGGTTCTTGAATTAATTTGAATTTATGAACAGAAACACTCGAATGTTTGCCAGTAACGATGAGATCGTGATTGTTTCAAAATTCTCACTGTCGCAATATAACGAAAAATGGATTAGATTCGCTGGCTCGAATAAGCGAGAATGAGTTCCACCATATGATAATGATGCTCACTGGCTCGAATAAGCGAGAATGAGTTCCACCATGTGATCATGATGCTCGCTGGCTCGCCATGAGCCAGGGACAATTTTCCCATCGACCGGACTTGTGAACCCCGGCTTTTCCGGATCTCAGTCCGGATTCACACCTCCGAAGATTGCCGAAAGTTCTATCACCGTACTTCGTACCTCACCTCCATCACCACCAAAGTATGATCTTCCCTCGTACCGTCATCTGGCCCGGTGCATTACGCGGTCCATAACCAGTCTTGACACGGACTCAATGAGCCTTATCCGGATGATTGCCGGTCGTCCTAGAGAGAGATGTGTCTCGTCTCCGAGATGGAAGCTGGCGTCTACGTCGACGACAACGATGATGACACGCGAGAAGTGCGCCTTAACACGCCCGAGGATAGAGTACTCACAATGTAATTACTCGGGTCGCGTCGGGATGGCCCGGGAACCTATATGGCATCCAGGGATTAGGATGTACCGTTCGGCAGCGGCTCTCTGTAACATCCACGGCCACGAGAGCCAGCTTATTTTGACATTCTTATCGTTGAATCAGAATGGTGTAATCCCTCAGGCGGCGTGCGTAATCTCGTGCCTCGAGCTCGCTCGCTCCCTCCTGGCGACATACACATGGATCGTCGTTTCTCATCCCCGGGTCGCCCGTCCTAGTCGGCGATGAAGCGACGATCCGCTTGCCCATCAACCCATCCCAAGCGCGTGTAACACGCAACTCCTCTTCCGTCAACGCGGTTTCGCGAGCCCCCTTACAACCCCCGGAACAGCTTCTCTCGCATCACACCCCACTATCACCAACACCGGGGTTAAACCCTCTCTCAGCCTCTTTCCGATTCTCTGTGTGACCCTCGGCGCCACCCCGGTCGCAGCCCTCCGCCACCCTCGTCGCAGTCGTTAATCTACTATTAATTGCCACCACAAAGAAAGTGCGGAGAGAAAGCGATGAAAGTTTAACGCTCTGTTCTCCAACCGAAACTCCCGTGTATACGAGGGATTATGGAAGGTGGGGAGATGTTTCCTGGTGCGGAAATTGCAACGGTGTTTCGTTGATTGTCGATAAGCGAGGCCCATGCAGCTTTTACCGATCGACCGGGGATGTACGACGATCGGGTCATGATCGCTGTAACGATTGTCGATTCCTCAAGGCTTGGACCAACTTTTCCCGATAGTCGGTCGATAAAGCATCTTGGCTAATCATTGGTGTGCTGATTTCATAGCAGATTTCATAGCTATCAATTATTCGCACTGATTTGCCGATCAATGGTTTGTCGATCAATGGTTTGTCGATCAATGGTTTGTCGATCAATGGTTTGTCGATCAATGGTTTGTCGATCAATGGTTTGTCGATCAATG
>JAPYZD010002234.1:0-16645 GCA_030522725.1 Ichneumoninae sp. B BG-2022a | reverse complement strand
ATACTCATACTCATACTCATACTCATACTCATACTCATACTCATACTCATACTCATACTCATACTCATACTCATACTCATACTCATACTCATACTCATATTCATACTCATACCCATACTCATACCCATACTCATACCCATACTCATACCCATACTCATACCCATACTCATACGCATACCCATACTCATACTCATACTCATACCCATACTCATACCCATACGCATACCCATACTCATACCCAGCCTCATACCCATACGCATACCCATCCGCATACCCATACTCATCCCCATACTCATACCCAAGCAGCAGATCCATTCAGACTAGGGACTGAAACCTTCCCTTAGTGAGCGAACTGGCGCCCGACGGCAATGAATTAAATAACATAGCGACGGAGACTTCCGGGCCATTATGGCCGAAACTCGCCACTTTAACGCATAAATAAACACGTCATCGCTGATCATTTTCCTTCCTCATAGAAGAAGCTTTCTTTTTATGAAAACATATTTTTTTAACGTATTTTAAAAGATATTTTAAAAACTTTCACGACAATTTTTATAACCAACATTTTTTTCTCGTATTCCTCTACCTTACCGACCGAGTGCAATCAGAAATGTTTCTTTTCTTTTCCATTTATTTATTTGAACTTTCGTAGAAAAGTTTTCTCGACCGTTAGTTGTTCGGACGGTTTGATCGATTGAACCTAATTGGCCGAGTTGGCTCATCGGTCATATTTTGCTGCGCACTTTGGACTTTTATTCGCCACGCTTTTCCAGTCGATTGAGTCCCGCGAATGGGGAAACTGTTGATTGGCGAAAGTGTACGAAAATTGGCTTCAGTTTTCAATATAATATCTCGGGCATCGAATTTCGATGTCACTTGGAATACCGCCAGCGCTCGGTGTAATCTATCGGAAGGCTCGCGCTGGAGGGTCAGATTGGCCGGAAGGACAATTTCGACCTTATATATAAATGTACCGAAACGGAAAGGGCAGTCGGTCAGGTGGACGGACATTTGAAGACACTTCGGTAACACGTGTGTCTGTTGACCTCAGCTTCGGACATTCTTTTTGGGGGTCTCAAAGACCCCGTTTTCGTATGTGGTGCAGTACATTTTTTACCGAAAATTATTAAAATAGAAACGATACTAAAGATTTTTTTCGTTCGTATTTTTTAATTTCTTTGCACTGCCGATAACGAAAACAAAAATCACATCTTGCAAAAAAAAAAAATCCAGTAAGGGAAAATTTGTTTCCATAAATTTATCGAATATCTACAATTTCGATGTGGTACATCTTTTTTTTATGAAAATAATCCCGCCCCAATGTTTCGTCCAAACGGAAAGCCCAATGGGAAGCGACCACGGCGAAGTCCCTGATCGCATGCGCCCGTTACATGGCACTATCCGGCGACGTGCACTGTCGGGCAGTGTTACAGGTAAAGTGAGAAGAGGGTTTGCGCCGCCGTTATGCAAAGGGGCATGAAATTCTTCGTATTCCATTTTATTTGAAGAAGTACCACGGTCCACCCTCTCGATCGTCTCGGAGACATTAGGGAGCCGTCGCGCCGTTCCTCTCTTCTTGCTTTCTTCCCTTTCTTCTCCGTTAATATTCGACTCCCAGCCCCCCGCCCCCTGGACGAGACCCGATATATCGATTGGGGTTGTGTCCTCGTGTTATTTCGTGCCTCTTCTGTAAGCGAATAAAGAGAGAAGAGGCCTTGGATACCTCTCGCCTTGACTGCTTGAGCGCCGCGGAGCCCTCCAAAGATGCCTCTGTTTCTGCTGAGAGTGATGGAAAAATGTGATCGAGAGGCGGAGGAACCTTTTTTTTCACTACCCAACTTTGTTTCCTTTGGCATTGAAATCGTTTCAAGATTTCGGTAGCAATTTCTGAAAAAAAAAAAAATTAATTTCTGTTCCAGAAAGCAAACGCAATGTGAGCTGTAGAGAGAGTTCAGATGCCCAACAAGGCACGGCCTCGTCGTGAGTGGTCTTTCAAATCCCCTATCGATGTATTGTGAGTATACGATCATTACGGTTGGAAAAAAAATATACAAGGTTTAAATTACAATAATGAATAATGATTAGTCGGGAAAGTATCGGCAGGCATGATTGTAGGCGATCGAGGATTCCGTGCGGGCCACTTTAGCCACTTCCATGCATTGACGTGCGCGAATGTAGACAGTTTCGTATAGTCATCGTTTTATGAAACTGTACATTTAGGGAAATAAATTAAAGTTTCTTTTTTTTTTCACCGTGCCGAATTGGTACACGATGTTCTTTTTTTTTTATCGTGCCGAACCACGCTACGGAAACTCAGAGCAGAGAATAGCTTCGAAGAACCAGATAGCACTGCACCGTTTTGTAAGCATCTGTGATACGGAATTCCCGCCTATGGATTGTTTTGATTGCTTCGTGTCAGGGCGCTCTTTACAATCTTGTCACTGTAGGATCTTTCCTTTGGTCGTATTTTGTTTTTGTTTTTGTTGTTGTATTTTTATAACTCTGGTAATGCGACGCGTATTCCCTTGTCTTGATTATCCACTGCCATGGCGGAAAACCATCTTCAACCGTTGTGGCTACCCACTCGACTGGAGTTAATTACGAGATTAGCGTACAACCGTGTCATCAAACAATCTGAAACTCCTGAAACTTCAATTGCGACAAGAGTTCCTTGAGAATGGAGGACATAGTGATGTTTGTGAAACGTACAACCACAAGTCCTTCTTGGGAATCCTTCTTGCATCATCCGGATGCAAGAATCTGATGTCTAAATTCAAATCTCCAAATCTACGGATAAGCCCTCTCTGAATGGTCCTATGAGAGAGAAATGACAGGAAAGATGAAACATGACACGAAAGACTACCTTTTCACATTTGACTTTGTGCTACCATTTGGCTCATCGGAATCATTATTGCTTATTATTAGTAGCAAGAATCTGATTCCTAAAATCCGCAGTTTTACGCATAAACGCTCTGCGAATGATCCCACACGTGGAGAACTCGGTAGCAAAAACCTGTTTCCTATAATCCGCACCTTTACGGTTAAACGCTCCGCCAATGATCCTACATGTTGAGAACTCGGGAGCATGATGGGAAAGAGAAGCGTTTCACATTCGACTTTGTGTTACGATTTGGCCGGTCGCAATAACCGATTGTTTTGATTATGTATACCGTGCCACAGGGCACTTGGCGCTAATCAAACTCGCGGCCGGGCCCGCGTGCTACGTGTAATTAACTAATTAAAGTTTCTGTTCGAAGTGGGTGGTTGGGTAGCGGTTAGGATGGTACGAGCCCAAGCGAGGAAGCGGTTGTTTTCGGAGCCATGGTTGAGGAGAAGCATCGCTTTTGCTGGGTTAGGTGGAAAGGCTTGCAGGAATAAGGTTCTCGCGCAGCTTTCCTCGCACCGCTGCTTCACGAGTGTGGTGGGCCAACCACCACACTCGTCCGCCGGATAACCTCTTCAATTTTAACGCAACGGACATGGCGGCCAGTCACGAACCTGACACAGTCGATGCATCACTTCCGTTCCCGCAGGAACACCCGCCCCAACCGGCCATTCGCGTTCGTGCCTAACCCACTGGGCGAACGTACCCAATACCGTTTTAGGACCTTCATCGCGGACACGTGGAAAAAGTATTACCCAACTGATAAATCGTGAGGGTTCCTCACGCATCGTCGATGCCCGACCTTGCCATCTCTTTTTTACCGCCCAGACGGATCCTCACCGGGGCGTCCGATCTGCGGTGGGGATAATGGCGGGCGATGATGAAGGGCGAAATTGGCTTCAATGCGGTGGTGAAGATTAACGGCGCGATAGAAGCCAGGCTAATAATGTAGTTACATCGTCTAACGATTTCGCGGTCGAATTTGTAAGCGGGTAGAATAGGAAGTTCTCCTTTTGTGAATCAGTTTTCTAGACCCTTATTAACACGATTCTAAAGGACTATTCTGATTTTCAAGGTACCGTTCAGAGTGTAAAGAGCTAACATGATGGACCAACAAGTTGAGATCTCAGAATGTTCAAAATTGCCAGAATTCATTAGGTTGCTGACGCTTCCTTAAGGCTTCATAGTCCCTCCGGGTTGGAGTTTCAGCACCCTGACGGATTCCAATCAACCGGCTCGAGCCATTCCCAACTTCGATCGTACCAAACCAAAGTATCGTGTAAAATTGTTCTTCTCCCTAAAATGCAGAAAAAATAGTCGGGTTAAAAAACGAACGGATTCTGGTATAGTGTGAACCGTCTGGAACGCCGATGAAATTGAAACGGTGTTCGTTGGCCGTCTCGAGCGATCTTCAAAGGCCAACCACTCCGCGCGAGCGGGCCGAATAAATAGCTGGCCGGTCGCCAAAACGTTTCCGTAAACAGGGGCGTGGGGCATTAAACTCGCGTGTAGTTTTACCACCCTCTACATTGGGGGGCTCCATCGCATCGCGGAGCCCAAGTTTCAACGAGACTCTTCAGCGCTTCATTCACAGTGCAAGGCCGGCCGCGGTTCCGAAGTGCTGAAGGCATCCGGCACAATTTTGTTACCTGTCTTTATTCATTGTGTTTTTTTCTGATGTTGTAATTTGGCCGTCACGCTGCGATGGTTATGCGCCGATTGAAATGCGGTTGATGGTTCATTTTAGGATGTCGGGAGCGAAGACCGCGTTGGCAAGCGAGACATCTTCACTTTCGGTCGGTAACGGAAACTGTAACCAACCTCTTTCGTGGTTGCCGATCACTTCCGGTTGAGAGCAAATTGTTGCACGAAGCGGACATGAATGCAAGTTCTTGTGAGGATTTGCTTTTGAACGTAAATCATCGGCATGATTAAGAAAATTTATTACAGTTTTCATTACGGACTGTGGTACTTTACGTGCTCTTGCGTTCCCTCTTCGGTATGTCCACTGTTGTTATTCCGGGACAAAGTGCATCACGAAACGCAAGAGGATTCTTCAGGACGAGGTCCAGCTCGAGACTCCCGATTTTGCCCAACCTCCGTCCAAGTTGTTCTCGTATGTGACTGTCTTAACTGTCTGTCTGTTCAAGATTTCGCGAAAGCCCCGGCGAAAAGTTGGCGAAGAGGCATGCGGGTTGACTTATCGTCACGGCGCAAGACCAACGCAAAGTTTCTCATAGAAGGGGCAAACTGGGATGGCTACAAGTTGGGTGCTCGCATCGCAGGTGACTTTAGTGAAGCGGAGGCGTTAGGGCTCTGATGCACTGAACGTGCTCTATCTGGACACTTCGCGTATCATCTTACCGGAACTTTGGGACAATGTGGGGTCTTGAGAAATTGGAAAAAGTCGTGACTCCAGAGAAATCAGGGTTTCAGCAACGTTCTCGTACTTTGGGCCGTTAAAAGTCTGGATGTTGGGTGGATGCTCAAACTTCGTGGGTGGAGCATTGATCCCAGCTGGACGTGAAACTCAGACCCACTGCGTGCCAGAGAAACATGGTGAGAAACAAGCGGTCCTTGAATTTTTGCTGACCGTGAAAAAGTCTTGGAATGTCCTTAAATTTCGTACAGACTTTTTGTCATGGACGCCATGACAGGGGAACTAAATCGCAGAAGAAAAAAACCGGCACAGAAAAACCCCGCTCTAAGACTTCCTAAAGTACACGATGATGAACAGCCTCAGAAAAATTTGGGCTGATGCTGAAAAACACGGAGACTTGGAAAACCATCCTGGGAGAAGCCAGGAAACCGCTTAGCGGACGTAGCGCATCCGGGTGCACACAGTGCAAGGACGGTCCTTCGCGGACACGACGGGGAAAGACGAAGAGACGGACGAATACGTTGCCGGCGGTACCGACAGTCCTGAGAACTTTGGTATATCATGAAAACGGTAGGCAGCACGCAATCGTGCGAATTCACGTGATGCTAATGAGCCCCCCGAGTCTCGAAGAGCTCCGCCACCGGGCTCGGTGAATAATAAGACGAAGTTTCCGAGCACTGCGATTAACAATCGGCTTGTTCTGCTCCCGCTATTTTCACCACCACTCGCTACTGCCTACTTACTACATCTACCTCGTACCGTCTCTGCTTCTTTCCCCTCCCGTTTCATTCTGACGTACCGAGTTACAACGGCATAAGCCGCTTTCATGGAAGGAAACTCTTTCACCTTTCAACGTTAGGCACGACATCGTCGCTTCCGTATCTTTTTCTTTCTTGTACGTCGCTGGTATTTCAGATGCGCCACACTTTAATATCTCATACCGTTAGTTACGAGTTTGTTCGTGCAGCACTTCATCCCTTTTCGGAATAAAGGAAGCCGTCCCCTGATACATCATTCTCGTATAAATTAACACCGGAATGACACAAAGCTCTATCGTAAGGCTCTCGCAACCCTTACCGAATTGTCGGGACCAATCTTTGTTAATTGTTGTTAAATAAAAAGTATCAAATTTTTTTCTGTTTCGTTACTTCCGGTCGAAGATTGAAATCTCCAAACCGGAAGTGACGTATTTTCGGCATATCGTCACTTCCGGTCGAAAAATGAGATTTCCGAAACGGAAGTGACGTAAAATATGATGTAAATTTTCTCCGTGATGTCACTTCCGTTACACTACTGAAACATCCAAACCGGAAGTGACGAAAAGAAAAAATGGTATTTTTTGTCTCCATCCCTAATCTTCTGATCGGGTCTCTCCGGTTCGGCGAGAACGTTTGATTCGATAAATTATTTCTAATTGAATAATCCAACCGATGTTCTGTCTCAGGTTACTCAACGATTTTGCCTCTATACTCCAGGTGGATGCCCCGCTCCGCCATGAGGCCTGCCGATGTTGGCGACTCTTCGGACTGTATCCTGGTCGTCGGGGTTTCCCGGCCGAAGATGGCCGCCGCGTTTCTGTCGGTCGCACTCGTGTCGCTGTTCCTCACCTTTCACATACTGTACGACAGCGCCGTCTACAGTCTTCACGCCGCTTCCGGTGTCGAGGGACGCGCAATGGAAAAGCTCGTCACGCGCGTCAGGTCGACACCGCCGCTCCTCCTCTCCGGCAAGGTCCACTTCTCAAGGACGAATCGTCATCTGCCACAAGCGATCATCGTCGGCGTGAGGAAGTGCGGCACCCGGGCTTTGCTAGAGATGCTCTTCCTACATCCGCAGATTCAGAAAGCCGCGGGCGAGGTGCACTTCTTTGATCGCGACGACAACTACGGCAAGGGACTCGAATGGTACCGACGCAAGATGCCTTACTCATTCAAGGGCCAACTCACCATCGAGAAGAGCCCGAGCTACTTCGTCACACCCGAGGTGGCACATTTTTACCATTATTTATTCCTATAATTTATCCTGAATCACTCCCGTACGATATATTCTCGAGATTTCGGTCTTCATAGCATGAAAACCGAAAAAATTTAACGTTACAAATTTTATCAAATTGTCAATTTTAATATTTCAATATTAAAATTAAAGACCTTTTAAACAGACATAGAGTTACAAATATATATATATATATATATATATATATATATATATATATATACACTTACATTATTTTTGCCAATACTTTGTATACAAGAGTCAATCCGATCGTGGCGAATTTCAATGACGTCCGATATTTTCAGGTACCGGAGCGTATACGCGCGATGAACTCCAGCGTGAAGCTGTTGCTGATAGTCCGTGAGCCGGTGACGCGAGCGATATCGGACTACACGCAGCTGAGGACTCACGCGGCGTCGACGGCGACAACGCCGACGATGGAGAACGGAATACCGTCCGGTCAGCCGACCCCGAGGACGTCATCGGCGTCGTCGTCCACCGCCGGTCGTGAGCCGACGAAGAGCTTCGAGGAGCTGGTGATGCGTCCGGACGGCAGCATCAACGAGTCCTACAGGCCAATCGCGATATCGCTCTACCACACGTACATGCATCGCTGGCTCGAGGTGTTTTCGCGCGATCAAATCCTGGTCGTCAACGGCGATCAGCTCATCGAGGATCCCGTGCCGCAGCTTCGACGAATCGAGAGCTTCCTCGGCCTGGAGCCGCGAATAGGAAGACACAACTTCTACTTCAACCACACCAAGGGATTCTACTGTCTGAGGAACGACACAGCCGAAAAATGCCTCCGGGAGAGCAAAGGCCGAAGACATCCAAGGGTAAGTCCGGTCGTCGTAACGAAGCTGAGAAAATTCTTCAACGAGCACAATCAGCGATTCTACGAGCTCGTCGGCGAGGATCTCGGCTGGCCTGAGGAGTAGCGGATTAGCGAATCTATCTATCTTCTTTTTCTTCTTCTTCTTCTTCTTCTTCTACTACTACAACTACTACTACTACTACTACTACTACTACTACTACTACTACTACTACGTCTTGTTATCGTTACAACTATAGTTATAGAATCTACTTCGTGATCTTTTTGGTTCTCGTCTTCTTCGTGGTCTTCTTAGGATTACTCATCTTCCATCCAGATTTGTACACGTCGCGTGAGCTTTCGATCGGAAGGCGCTGGTGATTAGTTGATCGTAGCCGAAGACTCGCGGAGGTTTGTGATTGATAATCCGTACGATTGATAAAACGCATTCGTTGATTAGATCCGGTGTTGCGCTCGTCCAATGAGAGCGAGAATCCGATGCATCTGGACTGAGAAAAGATCAGGCGAAAAGATCAAAGATAATTGGGCAAGCCATGATTAAGCCACGGAATCAACACCCATCCATCCGAAAAGAAACAAACTATTGTTCCTAACGAATCCGTTATATGATTCGTGGCTATATATTTGATTCGCTTCATGCAAACCAGGAGAGCAGAAGGTACAACCCACGATCACAACGGAAAAGATCAACAGACCGCGCGTCGATCAACAGGAACGAGAAAAGTTGATGATTCGATTCGACCCAATCGATTCCATGAATCATAGCGAATCATCGGATTCCCACGTTGGAAAGAGATATTTTTTTAAAAATCGCAGCGAGACGCAACAGCTTCGCCGCAAAACGACGACAATGCCCACCGGTTCCACCTGGAAGCTGTTTCGTCAATGTCCGACAACACGCTTCGCTTGGGAATGCGAATCGGAGAAATTACTGGATTAAATGGGCACCGACGTGACTCCGCGGACAGCAAGTTCGTCGTCCTGTCCTCTCGTTATGTTTCCGCCAGTGTATCTCCAGGGACAAACTCGCATTCGGTCTTTACGAGGAGGATGCATTTGGCTCTACCGTGCGCCGTGCGCACAGGGATGGTCCAGAGACGGCGGTACCTCGGGTGGATTGACCCGAGGCGCGCGAAACTAGCGAATGCACTCTGCGCGAATATAACTCTGCGGAAGGCACTCCACCTCAGTCATACCCAACTCGTTGATGACGGGACAGGCGAAGGGAAATTTAACTCGCTCGATGTATGGATTCGAAGACGAAACCGCTTGGGAGTCGGCGAGCACCAGGCTTTCGACTCTACTTTCCATCTACGATTCGCTGGAATTTGATTGGACACTCGGCTCGGCTCGGGGCGATGTGGATGGGTTGGACCAAAACTAGTCGTGGCGAGAGTTCTGGACGGAATGGGGCAGAGCATTGCGTGTCGGTAGACAGGAATACATGAAAATCGTTGATTCGCTGATGGTCTTGATCGAGCCCAAAGACGATGAATCAAACGTTTGTTAGAATCAACGAATTGTCGTTGCACAAGGACCGAAGGATTTGATGTTGAATCGTCCGTTCTGATGGGAAATCTTGGATAGTTACCTGATACGAATCCACGACAATCTAACTCGCTAATCGACCAAATCAAATCCAAAGACACTCTCTATAGATCAAACGTTCGTTACAATCGCCGAATCATCGTTGCAAAAGGATTCGAGTATTTGATGTTGGATCGCCTGTTGAATCATAGGGAGCTCCACATATCCCGCTTATCTCATCTGGACAATCCGGACAGATTCACACCACATGTAATCTGATGATTCCGGACAATTGCGATCATCGCTTTACCCTCGCAACCCCAAAAACCGTTCAGTAGCCGATGACGGGAACTAAACGGTGATTCTGCCGCGATGCTCCAAACTCATGATTCATCCCAATCAATTTTTATCGAACCCTTCGAGCTGCAGTTACAGACCATCATTGAATAAGGTTTTAACTACCGGGGAACGAGGAAAAGCCTGCACAAAACTGCATCGACGTGGCGAGTGCGCCCGAGGGTATTTGCGAAATCCCATGGATTGCGCATCAATCCATTAGAGGCGATTAGAATTCGGGGGGGGGGGGACACTTCGGCGAATGACGGATCGATGCGTCGAAACGACACCGAGCGAAGCAGCGCGCATTCGGTACGACAATCCATCGAAACATGTATTTTTTTTTTTTTTTTTTTTCTTTCATCAAATACTCTGCTTGAAACAAATGGAAGAGTCGTCGGCGCGCAGGTCGCGCGATGCTGACTCGGGCTGGAATGCCATCCAAAGTACCCAACGCGATTTAATTATCTGCTTTGAAGTGCGAAATCAACGGAGCCAATCACCCTGACGCGGAAGCTTCCTTCGCTCGCAACGCTCCGAGCTACGGTTTCGGAATCTGATTTCCACGACGAGGAACAAGACACTGAGAGAAGAAAAGATATTTAAAAAATCGTTAATTTAAATCAACGAAAAATCATTAAATCAAACAATATTACCCCAAGAATAAACAATTTAAAAAAAAACTCCGATACAAAAGTGAAGACGAAGGAAGAAGGTACGTCAATAAAAATAATCCGCGAGCGGCTTCGATCGTAACTCTCCATCCGCGATTTTTATTAAGCCCGCAGCGACACCATGCGCCACTGCAGCTGCTTCCGTCGAATGCTCGCGCGACTGGTGATAAATCTTGATAAGTGTAAACACAAATACACGAGGAAAAAATACACACACACACACACACAGGCACTCGTTCATGAAACACACGAATTAAAAATTAAAACACGGAAAACACAACAGTAACGCCGGCCAAATAGGATGCGGGTCTGGACGACCGGTGGGAATACTATATACAACGGTTGTACATAGTTAATGTTACAATACAAAGTATATCGTAAGGTATCAACAGTATGATAATGGAAAAAAAAACAAAAAATACGATGAAGATAAATCTGGGCCCGCGTCGCAATGGATCACATTGGTCCGCGATTTTGAAATACTATATACATAGGCAGTCGTAGGGATTCAAGATAGTTTCGAGAGAGAGAGAGAGAGAGAGAGAGAGAGAGAGAGAGGGGATAAAAAAAATGAAACAGAGAAATATGAAAATAATTTAATATTTTTATAATCCACATTGGAAGTTGTTATATCATTCGTTGTAAGATAAAATAATAATTGTAGTGACGGTGAGAAAGTGTCGTCACAGTTTGCCCAAAGTCGGTCTATTATAGTCTAACATATATATATATATATATATATTTATATATATATATATATTAATTGCGATCGTTAATTTTGTGATAGAAATTTTTATTGATGCCTTCGGTAATTTTGTTGGGGGTGTCGCGATGTTCGGTTTGTTCGGGCGTTGAACGCTTAAATGTAGATAGCACGGATACGGATATATAGTTTAGCCGTAGTGTGATAGATGTTTATAGATGTTTGCTTGTTTGAGCGGCAAACAAGTGTTGGATGGTTCGCAAACGGGAGTCAACTGAGTGACCGAGTCTACGCTGCTCGCGTGGGTTCTGCGTACATTATACGTTGCTCTATACTCCAAAGTACTCGAAGTACTAAAAAAAAAAGAAAATTAAAAATTAGAATTTATAATTGAAAAGGGGTCCAGATTGTTAAGATGAAATTTTCTGAAATTTCTCTATTGAGAAAATTGAGATGCGATCTCCTTTACCGACGGAGCTTCGCCTACGAGGAAGTCCAATTACAGAAGATTCTTCTCACTGAACCTTCGCGAGTTCAAGGAAATTACATTAGGAAGCAATGAAAAAACATCAATTTTTGCGATTACATTGAAAGAAAAAAATGTTAACATTTTTTTTTTAATTATTAATGTATTTCAAAAATAATGTGCACAGAACCCTTTTATCTGGGCCGAAGCTCCGACATTGCCAAGTGCAATGAACAAGCTATCGCAACTTGCCGTTAATTCATGAGTTGTATAATAGTAATTTGCTATACAAGTGTGGTCCGCCTATAATGTTCGCTACATCACACTGGCATCGCATAATATTTTTTTTATAACGAATGCAGGGCGAGTGCTTCTCCATAGGTGCGATACAGCAAAGCCTACTGCGCATGCGCAGTACTGCACTTTCGGCACTCTCGGCAGGAACGAAAAGTAGCACATTTTATCATGCATGCGTTACAAAATAGTATATTGTGCAACAAGGATCGAAAGTTGGCGATTGCGACGAGTGTGAAGTTTGCGGCCCGAGCTAAGCGAGGACTGTAATCACACGAGTCGCAACTGCCAATTCGACCCTCGTTCCACATCATACTTTTTGTCACAAGTGCATGAATCTGCGGCACTTGGAATGGCGCGAGACAAATACTGAAAAGTGAGCTTATGTCTCCAGGGTGGAAAACGTCTAAAGAAAACTCCCACGGGACTAAAGTGAACGAAATGCGAACTGCGCATGCGCGACTCTGCAATTTCACCACAGGTTCACGACTGGCATGCAATAGGCCACTTTCGGCTCGCAAGACTGCCATGTAAAGTGCCGCGATTCATGCACGAGTGACAAAAAGTGTATTTGCATAATTGCGCGATCGATTCGTAAAGTATTTTATGAAATAACTTGTAACATCATATCGGTAGAAGATATGTTGAGGAGACGCGCGTCGTCGCCGGTGTCGACGATGTGTGCGACCAAATATGAGCTTGCAAACACGAGAGTGTTCGCGCTTTCCTCCATCCGGTGGTCGATCGCCTCGACTGGATTCTCCCTGTCTATCGGGGGTTGCCAAGCTGTGGCAACCCGAGCAGGGCAAACAACTCGAACCGTTAACGGCGCGACACCCGATAGCCTTCCGCTCTCGAGCTGCCAACCCTTCGATACCTCGAACCGTCGAAAGACAAATCTAGTTATTAAATTATATCGACGAATCAAAATCGAAGAAATGCTTGAGTAATAAATTATATTCAGCTTTTCCTCATTGGACACTTATTGAAATCGAATACTTATTTAAAATATCAATTTTATTTTGTGCAATCAATATTTTTTATCTTCACATCCGAAACTGTTTATCGAATTCCGCTACAATTTATTAATATTTTTTACTGTGCGTCATCAGTAACTTTTGTGAAATTAATTACATTTAAAAAAAAAATGGAAATTGAAGGATTTTTTTTTTAGAAAAATAAAATAAAAAGTCGTTTTTCTTCTCGAGATGTTGCGAATATGGAGGATTGAAAAAGGGTGGCACGAGGTGTCAAAATTCGGACAATGAACCCTTCGGTGGGGTGGGTTCGTAAAAAGTATATTCGGTAGCCGGGACTTCCGGTATACAGGGATTTTTGTCGTTACACACGCGGGTTCACTGCTGCTTCCCGTGTCCATGAATTTGTGCCATTCTCTATTGGCAATCCTAATATTTGCTCGTACGTTTGTCAATAGCCTCACTCCCGGGGCGCGCGATATACTTTATCGTGTCGATGCAAAGGACGTTACTCGCGCTTGTCCAGTTACACAAAAGTCTGCATACAACTCCTCCAGGAAACAATAAAAATAAAACATCCACAAAAACCGGTATTATAAAAAAAATTTCAAAAAACAGGCGCAATATAATTCGCGCATGGCTATCAGATTAAAAAAATTTAAAAAACGATTTCATCACAAAATTACGAGTAAAAAATGTGATTATTTATTTTGTATAATAAATTTTTTTATGTTCACATTTGAAAATGTTTATCCAATTCTGGTAGAATTTATTAATTTTTTTATTGTTCGCTATTAGTTAGTTTTGTTCAGAATTATTTTAAAAGTCGAAATTGAAGGATTTTTTAAAATGAAAATAAAACGTACACAAAAAGGGTATTATACAAAAAAAAGAGGTGTAAAGTAATTTGCGGATGGCTTTATCCTAAAAAAAAAATAAACAACAAACGGCAATAAAACAAAATGCGATCCCAGAAACAAATGCGAAATTCACCCCCAAAATCGAGTAGCCATTAGCGTGAATACAATGACCCAATAACAAAAAAAAAAGAAAAATTAATCAATAAAATAATGGACAATTACACTATTTACAATCATTTTGCAATATCAATCATGAAAATTGTACCAATCGTGCGAGGAGAATAAAAAGAAAAAAATCGTAAATCAATCAAGTTCAATCGTACTTATGGAATTATCATCGTAATCAAAGAGGGGTAAAAATTTTGCATATCGCACAAAAGCAAAAAGAAAAAGAATATATAAATATACTTTTTTTTTAAACTAAAATATATTTAATTTGCAATGATGATTCGACTCTCGTGAGCAATCGTTCAATGCGTTGATGATATGCTTTATCTATTTACAGTAAATATTTATTACAGATATAAGAAATATATATATTGATGATTAATTGATAGCGGATTATTGGGGGGGAAAAAAATAAAGATAGAGAGACAAATGGGCAAAGTGTGGCGACAGACCGATCGAATAAGAAAAAAAAAAGGAAAAAATTGATCGAAAATTCGACGCTCGGACTCGAAGGCACCAACGAAAGACTTTATCGCCTTTATCGCAATAGTGATGATGGAAAAAAAGTACGGCGTCGAGTTAAGTAAGCTTTCAATGTATCGCTTCGTCTAGGATAATTGAATTAACGCTCGGGTGCATATTCGACGCCCTGGACGACTCGTAGAAATAAGAAAAAAAAAAAAAAAAACCAAAGAAAAAATCTTAATTTTAGGGATGAAAGGGTGAAAGTGATCGTGACGGATTTTAAGTCACAGGGAAACGTCTACATATCAGACAAATGGTTACATATCAGAAAGTAATCGATACATATCAGAATGTGATACATTTATTCGCTACGAAAAAGAAAAAAAAAAGAAAAACGTAGCGTTAACAACGATCGAAGGAAAAATACTTTAAGCTCGTTACGATAATTGTGTAAGTAATATTCGGTAAAATATTGAAATCTTCGATGCGAAAAGTAAAAGATCGAGCCCTCCGTTTACCTCGCTACGCTGCTTCATCCGAATTCTTTTGTGAATGTAAAACAATTGCCGATATTTATATACTTTTTAAAAAATAATTTAATTAAAAACAGCTGAAATGCTTTGCAAGGCAGTAATTCTTTGTATGGACTGTTCGATTCACCATGTTTTCCGATCATTCTCAGGTATCGTCTATGACACACTTCGATTCCTTGTTCATATTCTATTCCGATTCTATTTGGGATGTAACGGAAATAGTTCACTTCCGGAAACACTTCACTTCCGGTCCAGAAATATCCTTTTTCAAACGAATCTGACGTCATACGGGAAATCCGTCGCTTCTCGTTTGAAAATCTCATTTGTCGACCAGAAGTCACGTATTTCCGGAACGACAACAGTTCCGAACGAAAAATGAGATTTCTTAACCGGAAGTCACGCAATTTCCGGTCGAATAATAAGATTTTCGAACCGACAGTGACGTACTTCCGGTACGACGTCACTTCCGGTCGAAAAATGAGATTTTCAAAATCAGAAGTGAAATTATTTCCAGTCGAAAACGAGATTACTAATATATAAATAAAATAATATATAGATAAAAGTTGGGAATATGGCCCGGTCCATATATCATCGATTTACGTGTTAATCGAGGTGGGCCATATTCACCACTTTTACCCTATTATTTTCACCGACAATTTTTCCCTATTCTCACCATTTTCGTTATTTTCGAAAAATGCGTTGCTACATTTTTTTTTCTTCTCTGGCAACATATTTCACTCTTGACAAAGCAATTTCCTCGCAACAAAAAGAAGTTCGAGTCGGACAAACGATCGCAAGAATCTCTCTGGTTCCTTCGTTCCGACTTCCGGTCCTCCCCCCCCCCACTCCCTGTCGTGGGACTTCGCTGTAGAGGCTAACGACAAAGGGCCAACTGCGATTCGCATTATCGCTCGGGGTTAACCGAGGGTTCGACCAGCACCGAGCCCAATGTTATTTATCTTAATGTTATTTCCCACCGGCACTGTTGCCTCGTAACAATTTCCCACCCGCTCGCGGAGCTTCCTCGACGTTAATTAATTTTTCCCAGTAATGGGCCAGACCGAATGTCAGCAATAGCAACGTGCGGTCGGACGATACGAGCGAAAATTTCTCGAAACAAAATATTCCACGTTACAACAGAAAAAAAAAATATCTATAGGGGAGAGCGGGGCAAAATGGGGCGGTGGGGCAAAACGGAGCAAAAAATCGGGATGTATCAAAGGGGCAAAACGGGGCAAAAAATCGGGATGTCTCGATGGGGAAAAAATCAAAATGTATTGATGGGGCAAAACGGGGGGAAAAGAATCAGGATGTTTCATTGGGGCAAAACTGGGCAAAAAATCGGGATGCATCGATGGGGCAAACGGGGTAGGGCAGAATCGGGCAGTCTGACTGACAGACAGAAAGGTTTGTCTGGGCGATGGTATTTACGATCTACGAAACCAAGCCAATATTTCGAAAAAATGAAAACTGCCCCATTTTGCCCCGCGCGATTTTTTTTTCCGGAATGTAAAAAATGGCCGCACAGTTTTGATTGTGTAGTCTAACATAATA
>JAPYZD010002233.1:0-16646 GCA_030522725.1 Ichneumoninae sp. B BG-2022a | reverse complement strand
AATAAAGAAAAAAAAAAAATAAAAAAAAAAAAAAAAAAAAAAAAAAAAACGCGGCATACTCACGGTTTTGGCGTTACGATGGCAGTTGTTGTGCAGGACCGCCAAGACCGGCCGTTTGGTCTGTTGGAGAGGATGCCCTTGATGGCTTCCGAGCGCGGCCCCGTCCTTGATCCGTCGAACATCGCCGATACGATTTTCCTGATCCTCGTGTACGCGTATCGTAGCCATTGCCGTTAAACCTCGTACACGCTCGGTGGGGCCGCCAAAAATTCTTGGGCCGTTCGGGTCGTGCGAGTGATCTCTCTCTCGGGGCCTCGCGGTACTCTCTGTCGGTTTTTGTCGTCAACGGGACGGCGGTTCGTCTCGTCGATGATGCTCGAACGGACGCTCGACGGTTTACGGAGAAGAATTTTGAGGCCCCGCGTATTCTTCTCGCGATTGAAAATTACCTCAGACTAACCGTGGCCGCACGGGCATGGCAAGTGTGTGCGATATCCCGCCTCTTCTAGGATCGAGCACCAACAAACTTCTGCTGCTGCCGTTTGATTTCAAACAAACTTGACTCTTCAACAGCTGGCTATACGTTACAAGCGTTGCTTGAAACGGCCAATCGCGAGCGGCCGTCTACCGGTCGTCCAATCGCCGACGAGAGTTTGAATCGAGCGTCCGCAAAAGCATCGACTTTCATTTTCTTTTTCCGTTCGAAGCGGCGACGGAGAACCCGAGAAAAGGGCCGCGGACGGCGGAGAGCTCGATCTCGCGGCTGCAACGAGAAAACTCGTCGAATCGCCAACTGTCCCGAGGTGTCTCGAGGAGCTCTCCGGATACACGGAATCACCTGTCGCATATGGCAATTTAAGGCAGCCTTGTGAATAATGTTCACTCCGCATAAGTTTCAGAGAAATCGGAGGCAATTGTAAACACTTCTCGATGGCATGAAAATCTGAAAGAAATCAAGCGTATTAAAGATGCTGAAAATATTAATTTGGCATAATAATAATTCCAAAATATTATTAACAAATTGATGAAAAAAAAATTGTTCAACAAACCTCTCGGAAAGATTACTTTTTTTAAATGAAAATTATTCGCAAATTTTTCTTAATACCTATGAATTTCTCAGATTTTTTTATTCTCTTTGAATTTTGTGACTTTCTACACGTTTTTCCTATATAAAAAAAACAAAGTGTATTTAAAAATCTGAAAAAATTCAGACTTATTCAGAAAAGAGAACGAAGCACTTTACAAAAACGTTAGATTTCCGGGAGATTTGTTTAACCATTTTATTTTTCATTAATTTGTTAATAACATTTTGGAATTATTATTATGCAAAATTAATCTTTTTGGCACCGTTAATATGCTTGATTTTTAAAGATTTTTATAGCATTCAGAAGTCTTTGCAATTCCCTCTGATTTCTCTGAAACTTATGCGAAGTGAATTCGCAAGGACTACCTTAAAAGCATCTGAAACACTATGGAGTGCGAGAGAGATAGCATCAGCGGCGCTCTCGGCAGAGCGAGGGAGACACGCTGAGAACGTGTTTCACATGCTCTTCCAATATGCGATATTCCACTTCGTCTCCAAGCAGCCAGCAACTTGCAGCCAACATTGAAACCCGCCTGTAGTTTTGATGTTGACTCCGCAAGCATATGGTATTCGAGAGGTTATTACAAACAAAATTCCATATTTACGACTAGATGAAAAAATATGATGGGCAGCGTCGACGCGGTTTCGGAACGAAAGTGCCTTCGTAAACAACGACGAGCCCAACACAGGCTCGCCAGGGACATGAACGTAAAATGCTCCGACGAACCGACCGAGGTAATCACAGTTATCAATTATCCTATCTCACCTGATCATAACTTTAATTTTTTATCAATTGAATTTACTTTAATGTATTTGACGGATTTCTCCTTTACAAACAGAATATAATATATAATAAATCATAAATATTAGAGCTTCAGAATAACAAGTTATAAAAATTGAAAAAAGTTAATAATACTTAAGTCTGCAGATTATAAAGAATTGAAGCACTTAAGTTTACGACTTGCCAAAGTTTACAACATTTCACGTGAGACTTGCGTCGGACTGGGCATCTCTCTTTTTCTTTTTTAAATTTATTAAATTTAATTTATTTGAATTAAATTGAATTGAATTGAACTGAATTTATTTGAATTTAATTTAGTTTAATTTAATTTTTTTATTGTGACTCCTATTCCTACTCATATCTTAGAGCTGTTGTATTTGCCAATTTTTTAAAAGTTTCGTAAGACTCAGTAAAATTTAGTCCTGAAAATTCATTGCTCGGTCTAGCCATTTGTGAGATCGCAGAGTTTTGAATAGTGATTGTGCAACTGTTCATAAAATAATGTAATAAATTACCTATCAAGTCTGACGATAAACTTTATGTTTTCAGAATGTAGTCATTTGCAACGCTGGCCTGGTGACGGGCCTCAGCAGAGAAACATTGGAGAATATTACAAAGGAAACGATATCCAATTACAGAATCGCAATGCCGCCTGGTAAATCGTATTGCTTTGTAAAATGCGAAACGAAGAATGACGCCCTTATTTTTTACAATAAACTACATGGTCGAACGAGTCTGGAGGGACCGAGCGTGCCTTTGTACTTATCGTTTGTGGAAATGTGTAAGTCTACTTGATGAACGTGATACATTGGAGCTTTTTTCATAACTAATCTATGAACTCTGGTTTCCAGTTCCCAATTTGGAGGATGACACTCCTGCTGCAGATTCCCATCTTCCACCTGGCCTCGTACTGATAGAGGATTTTATAACTCCTCTGCAAGAATCAATGCTGCTGGACAGTATTGATTGGAGTAACAATGGTAAATTGTCAAATTCCTTTCTCTCACGTTTATGTAACATCATTTTATTACGTAACATGTATATATCATTTATGTACCATTTATATACCATTTATGCTATATTTATGTAACATAATAATCAGACACTCATCACGTTTTAATTGTCCCAGAAAACACTCTGCCAGAGCTAAAGCATCGAAAAGTGAAGCACTATGGCTACGAATTTCGTTACAACACGAACAGAGTGGACCCCCAGGATCCGATTGACCCGATACCAAAGGAATACGAGTTTCTTCAGGGACTGTTTGAAGAAAATGGTTGTGGCAAATTTGTATACGACCAGTTGACGATAAATCGTTACCTGCCCGGTCAAGGTGTGTCTCCGGTCTGTGCCGAGAAGCCGGAAGTTGATGAAGCTCGTTGAGACGATAATCTGTAACGTGCATCGTTGCAGGCATTCCACCGCACATCGATACACACAGCGTCTTCGAGGACCCGATACTTTCGTTGTCGTTGCAGTCCGCCTGCATTATGGATTTCAAACGCGGCGATAGAAGAGTGAATCTTCTGCTGCCTCCGCGTTCGTTGTTGATCATGTCCGGCGAGTCGCGGTACGCATGGAGCCACGGAATATGTCCGAGGCACAGCGATATCATCAATACGAGCAGCGGCATAACTACCCGAGAACGCGCCACCAGAACGTCCTTTACGTTTAGAAAAGTACGCACGAGCGATTGCCCGTGTCATTACAACGAGTATTGCGATACGAAGGAGAATCCTTCGGGACACAACATAGGCAACTCTGTGGCACCCGAATTGGAATCTTCGTATGTGCATGAGGTATTTTTTAAATATTTTCTTTCTAAAGAAACAAACAAAAAAATTCATCGAGAAAAATTTCGAAATATCGAAGGGTTTTGTGGATTTGCTATAACTATCATTCACGAAGAATTTCGGGCGTGCTGGAAATAACGAAAATAATATTTTTTTGACTCTTAACTCATTTAAAAAGTAAAATAAACTAAATTAAATAAAGAGAAAGAGACGCGCATTGTCACACGTGAGAATTATGTGGAGTGTTATTACCTTTTGCAAATCGTAAAGTTAAGTATTTCAAATTATTGTCACGCGTCGACTCAAGGGAAGTGAAATATCGCGGTCGGTAATGAAAACTATAATGAACTTTTCTGAAGAGTACCAATTTTTCTGAGGAAAAAGCAAATTCGAGCCGGATGCGCACGGTAAATTTGCATCTGGCTCGAAATAATTCGCGATAATAATAATCGAAATAATAGAGCGATGTGAAAAACGTACTCAGCGTACCTCTCTCGCTTCGCTGAGAGCGCTACTGATGTTATCTCCATAGTGTTTCACATGCTCTTAAGTTTTTTTTACGCTTTCAACTTTCATGTCTTGTTACTCTGGAGGTCGAATATTTAGGATTTATTATATATTACATTCTGACTGTAGAGGACAAATCCGTCAAAGAAATGAAATTAAACTATATTTCATGCGCAGGTGTACGAACAAATATCGAGCCACTTTGACGAGACTCGGCACAAACAATGGCCCAACGTGGCGAAATTCATCGACACGATAAAGCCCGGTGGATTACTTTTCGACATCGGCTGCGGGAACGGAAAGTACCTCGTCGATAGACCGGACATCTTCAAGGTATTGTTGTACTTCATTGAAGTAATAAGATATTTTGTAACAAATTCACGAAAATCACGCTTTTTGTTTCTGGAAAGTGCGCGCTGAAAGGCACTTTCTCGCACTAGTGCGAGAAATAGACGACATTGCATTTGTAAGCATGCGCAGTATTTTTTCAAGATCAATTTCAAAATCGGTCCCTGATATCTCGAAAATAAGTTGATGGATTCTTATGGATATTTGTATCGATATACTTCAACGAATTCTTTAGTCTTTGCTGGTTGCATATTTTTAAAAAATTAAAAATGATTTTTCAAACCGATTTAGTAGAAAGATATGTAAAAATCGACTTTTTTCAAATGGCCAGCATTTCGGCAACTTTTTTTTTCGTCTTCAAACTTTACATATAATTTGTTAAGAAACAATTTAAAAAATGTGTTTCTAATCAAATGACAAGTTGAAATCAAGGACACCGCAAAGGAACTGAAAAAAACATTGTTCACGCCGACCGATAAAAAATAAGATAGTAACAATAAAATTGAATGAAACAATTTCTAAATATTCTTTAATATATCCTGCTTTCATTCTAAAAAAATTTAATCGATGAAGCGTATACTTACCGAGAAAAAAAATTACGAATTATCCATGCGTTTTTACCTATTTACTACGGCGTTAAATCCTTGAAAAACATTTCCGCACGAGTATCGTGCAAAATTTGATTCCACAAGGTGTAAAAATGGGCGTTTGCCATTTTCAGACCTTGTGAAATAAAGATTTTTGTTGCATGATGTAACAATTTTTGTTATTTTGCAGATAGGTTGCGACCGAAGCTCCGGATTGACCGGAATTTGTCGGAAGAGGAATTTCGAAGTGTTTCTTTCCGATTGTCTGACGCTGCCGATCATGAGTAATTCCGTCGATGCGGTCATAAGCATAGCCGTCATACATCATTTGTCTACGGAGGACAGGAGGAGACGAGCGATCGAGGAAATGATGCGTGTTCTCAGAGTAGACGGAAGATGTTTGATATACGTGTGGGCAAAAGAGCAGCACAAGGATTCTATGGACTCGACATACTTGAAATTCAATCCTCGAAAGAAGTCGCACGTGGACGAAAGTCCCGAAACTCGGGCAGTTGCGGGGACAGGTCTCACTCTACCGGTCCATGAAAATCGAACGAATTTCACTCACAGTGACGTTCTCGTGCCGTGGAAGAGAAAAGGCGGTGGAGATTTTTTGCGTTTCTATCACGTTTTCGAGGAAAACGAACTATCGAACTTATGCTCAGGCGTGTCGAACGCCACTGTTGAAAGTTTATACTACGATCAGGGCAATTGGTGTACGATATTGCGAAAAATATAAGCAGTCCATAGAATTTTTCATACTTGGTCTTCACTGAAAATCTAGCAATCCCCGTTCCGCCTTATATATATGACAAGGTCGATACACATATTCAATAATTGGGTTTCCTTTTTTTCTAGAACGAACAATCAAACTTATGCTCAGACGTGTCAAACGCAACGGTCGATCACGTATACGGCACTATAATCGTATATATATTTCGGAAAACTGTGAATTTGTAGGTCTGGATATCCCCCCCTCCCCCTCACAGTTGAGCCCTTTCGGTGCCGCTGACACCCTGGGTTTTCATAGCATACAGAATGGATTTCGAAATTCCGAAATTCCACTTCAAGTGCTCGAATTTAAAAATTTCGAAATCCATTCTACATATAGTGTACAATGTAATATATTATATATAGTGTATAATAAAGACAGTGCATAAAACACTACGATCAGGGCAATCGGTACTATGAAAAATATGAGCATTCGGAAGAATTTTTCGGGCTTGGTCTTCACTGAAAATCTGGTAACCCCGTTTAGTCTTATACGCAGTAAAAAAGGTACAAACGTTTCTTGTCCACAAATGTCCACAATACTTTTCTTGTTAGTTTTACAAAAATATATGTCAATTTTACCAATTTTGGTTTTTGTAAAATCGACAACGAAATAATTGTAGACGTTTGTGGACAAAAAAGATTTGTTAAATGTACAAATCTTTTTTACTGTGTATACACAACAAGTTTGATACAGATGTTCAATTGAGTTTCCACTTTTTCGAGGCGAACGAGCAATGAAATTTATACTCCGATGTGCCAAACGCCATTATCGATAGTGTATATGACACTATAATTATATATGTATATAATTATAGTGTAATTATCAGGACAATCATCTATACTGCTGTTGGTGAATGCCTGTTTTTTCGACATTGCTGGATACTTTGTTCTACCTCTTATGAGGGTCGAAGATACCAAGTAAGACATCCATAAGCATCCAGCATGAGGCAAAGAAACCCAGGCATTCATGAACAGTAGTGTACGAGACTACGAAAAAAATGAGCAGTCCATAGTTTTTTTTCATACTTGGTTGGTCTTCGCTGAAAATCTAGTAAATCCGTTCCGTCTTATACATACGAACAAGTTCGATACACGTATTCAATTGAGTTTTCCTTTTTTCGAAAAAGTTTATTTAATCCCTAAGAGATATACAAATCAAACATTTTCTTTATTAACTATCATAATTTCCTATTACAACGCAGGAAATTTGTCATGAGTTTTGTTGTTTATTTTGTATTTTATTTAATTATCCATGTTTTTTTCTTCTTTTGCTCAATATTCGATTTTATATTTAATTATAGTTGTGATTATTTTGTCCATCGAAATTGATGCCTTTTCGTAACAGGACAATTCACTTGTTTTTTTTTTTAACCAGCTATGTTAAAATTATGCACACCTGCAAATCAGTATTAAAATATTACAATTTCATATTTTACACAGTATTCGCGTTTCGTCTTATGTTGTTTCAACAAGAAACAGATGTTGCCGTTTTGTTTTTCTTTATCTTTTGTTTTTTTTCGTATTTGTTCTCGCATGTATAATCCGTAGACTTTGAAAATCGTTATGTGACAGTGGTGCAGACGGAGCGGAGCAAGGCGGGTCGGGAGTGATCGAAGAGCGTGTTAAGTTTTTCTTTTTTTTCTATAGTAAAGTGGCCATTAAAGAGACAGAGAGATATATGATTGACAAAGCCAAACGTTGTCGACCCGAGCCAAATCTTACAGACAGCAGTAGCATCCAGTGTTCCCCGAGGCAACGAAGCCTCTCGTCGCGCGGGGTACTTTAATCGGTCGATGGCTTAATATACCTTTCTCGTGGATGCAATAATATCCCGTTCGACATATCACCCGGCAATCCAAAGTTTCGGCTGATAAATCGGGGCACACACCTTCCCTCGCGGAGAACAATGGCTCTAATCTCGATCGATGATTAGAATCTGTACATACTAGGATCTAGGAATGTTAATATTACAAGGTAGCACAATAATTTATTTATAATACAGCCTGCTGTACAGCAGAACGGCTCGTGGCAGCTTGGCAGCAAAGTACACGCCTAATCGCATCCTGCGTACCCCCGACGGTGGCGAAGACGACGTCCACCCCAAAAAACGACGACTCTATCGTGGGAAAAAACACGACGAAGTAAAACGACGAGGACGACCAAGAAATCAAATCGACGATCGAACGAATGAACGAATCTTTTTTTTTTCATCATTATAAATTTGTTGGGTTTTTCAAAGTATTGATTTTTATTGACGAAAATTTAATGTCGAAGACGGAGGATGAACAATGACGAGGGCGGGGACCACTTCCGTAAGCTAGCGATAGACAATTGCTTGACGAAATCAATGACGTACGTCGATCGCGACACACACACGCTTTCTCTCTTGAAACCTCTCATTCTTACACACTTTTTGCCGTCGCGACGCAACGTTCTTTTCTTCTTTTTTTCTTTTTTTTGCATTGTATTCTTCTTTTTTTTACTAAAATTCTCATCTAGCCAACGCAGGGACTAACTCCATCTCCCATACAACATAATTATTTCGGGCTTAATTCGCACACGAGATCAGCCTTCATCACACACGCTCTGTTATTCCGTATGTCCTCACGAGAGAGAGAGAGAGAGAGAGACGCAGCTCTATATTTCTTGGTTTTTTTTTCTTCTTTTTTTTCATTTCTTTTTCTAGCCATGTGTCTGGCGAAAACAGTTTAATTGAGAGAACCGCGTAAGGCTCAATCACACGTTGGCTCGATAGAGAACTCGATTAAATTTAGACGTATCGCGATGACTCCGCAGTTCTTACGAAAACTCGCGAGAGCAGAGTTAGCAGTCCCACCGGTCGTCACCAGCCCTGGGACTGATTTTTTGTTTTTTTTTTTTACAGCTAAATGATATCTGTTCAAAAGTGTAAATCATAAAAACGCATATTGTTCATTTTTTTTATTTTCTTTTCAATATGCCGACTACTCGGATTCTAAACGCGCGGGCGAATTGAACTGATAAATTGAAGTGAAACAGAAAACCATCACGATTGGAAAGTGTCTCGGGGAAAAAAAAAAAAAAAAAAAAATTAGTGCTGTGTATAACTAACTTCGTACACCTTCTCGTGCTCTCAATATTATCGCATTTTTTTCTCCCCAACTTGTCACTTGTGTTGCAGTATGCGAGTTGCATTTATCTTCCATAGTTATCACTTTTTTTGTCGTTAATAACTAAAATCGATTTGTATTTTCTTTTTTCGTTCTTCCATTTATTTTTTGTTTATTTCGTGTTGTTTAACTGCGAGCGGAGACAAAGTCAGCGATGATTGAGCCCCGGCGTATCTGTTTTTTTTCTTTTCTTTTCGTTAATTCTTTTTTTTGATCCACCCGGTAGAAGGTGTGAAGTAGTAGTAGTAATAGTGTAGTAGTAGTTAATAGTAGTTATAGTAGTAGTAGTACACCGTCTTCTCCTCATTCTCTCTATCCTATGCCACTTTACACGTGTACTATCAATATGTTAAAATACAAATGTCACTCACACGTTCTCCTCTCGCGATCACTCATACATACAATTTTCTTCTTTTAAAATAATTAGCATAACCGCGGGTAGTTTTTTGTTTTTCCTTTTTTGTTTGCTTCTTTTTTTAATCGATATCTTTTGTTTTTTTTTAATATCGTAAATAATCCGTGGGAGACGGGAAGGATCGTTGGTGAGTGAGGGCGGGGTGAAGGATGGGTCGGGGGTATAAGGGGGACTGTTTCGTTAGTTATTTGTTCTCCTAGTGGTGTAAGTACGCTCACGCTAAGGTCAATGGTATGTACAGTAGGTGAGGTAATGCTTTCGGGATATTTTTGTTTTTTTTTCGCTTCAAGGACACGGGGTGACATATGAGATTTTTTTGTTTGACGTGCGTCCACTATTTAACATCCTCCTCAGCATTATTCTCCTCTTCCGCGTCCTCGTCACTGTCGTGCTTTATAGCATTTGCAGGCGCTCCCACTCCCGGCCCATCCTTCATTTTTCATTTTGTACGCAGTCATTTCCTTTTAAGAAATTTTTTTGATGTTCCACGAATAAGGCGTCGGAGTTCGACGACGGCGTTTTTTTTTTTTTTAATACGATGGAGTTCACGATACTTGGAATCGAGCGAGAAAGTGAATAAAGAAAAAAAAACGAAAATAAAAAAAAAGAAAGAATCGACTCGTACGTCTCTAATTCTATTTGTGAAAGTCCCCGCAATGCGCTACAGCTCAGTGATTCATTAATCGAAATTCTGATCATAAAATGTCTCCCGTTGCGTCCGCCATTTTCTTCTTGTATGCAGTCGATTCCTTTAAAAAATTATATATTTCACCATTAATTTGCTGATCGGTCATTGCGACAATTATTTGTTATTGTACATTATTGGCTGGTGATGTTGCGGATGGAAAGGAATTATGACTGGGGCAACTAAGAGGTCGCAAACGCTCGCTCTGACCAGACACACACACATGCACGTTTGTTTATGCACTCTCATTGAAAGATAACTTTTTGTTTTCCATCCACGAAGGCGGAGGGAAAACAAAAAATATATGAAGCTTTATGAGATTTAAGTTGGGAATTTTTTTGAGATCGAAAAAATTTACGTACCCTTTCATATCGAGCTTTATCCTTTTCTGCCATAGCCTCGTATTTGGATTTGGTTTCGGGATCGGCATCTGACCACTTCTTGCCCAATTCTTTAGCGATATCACCTACTCCGTATTCGGGGTTTAGCATCTTGACCTTGCCGCGCTCATCATTACAGAACCAGAAGAAGGCAGACCTGTTTCGAAGAAAAATAGATAAATAAGTAATGCGAATAGAAAAAAAAAAGATGGTGTACTCCACAAGCTCGTGATTATGGTAAGCGGGGGAAAAACTATAATAACGCAACGACTTCAGAGTACCAGTTCCACGAGCCTCGTTCTAGTACTTGGATGCTCCGAGTATGAGTTAAAAAATAACGCAAGACGAACGGTTTAGGACGGACGATAATCGCTGATTCCCGAAACAACCAAAACTCACAATGATCTCTTCGGTGCATTTGGATCCTTGATGTGTTTGCGTTTCTTTCCCCGGCCGGTTGTCTTCTCTCCTTTCGGAGGTGTGTAGTTCTGCATTTCAGCGTCGTATCTCTTCTTGTCCTTCTCGGCCATCTCGTGGAAACGTTTCTTCTCCTTGTCGGACATAGTCTGCGGGAGGAAAACGGAATCAGAAGAGAAAACAAAAGACGAAGTGATGTGCAACGGTGTGAAAGTTCGGGTTTTACGCACACGTGCGTAAAACTGCCATTTTCGCACCGAGTGAAAGAAATTCATATTTCGTATAACCGATCGGGGGAGGTGAAGAGCGGATCACACGAGTGAAGGAAAAGTTTTTCGCCCGAGTATAGTATTTTTACAAAATTTTACTTCGCAAGGTGTGAAAATGGCAGTTTTAAGCACGCGTGCGTAAAACTGCCATCTTCGCAACGAGTGAAATGAATTCATATTTCGTATATCTGAACGCGGGGGTCGAAGAGTGAATTACATAAATTAAGCACAATTTTCGCATGAGTATCGTACAAAATTTTATTTCACTCGGTGCGCAAAATGCGGTTTTACGCACGTTTCGCTTGCGTACAACCTCATTTTCACACCTTGTCAAATAAAATTTCGTATGATATTAACTCGTGCATAAAACGTTTTCTTAACTCGTGTGATTGCAACACTCGCCTTCGGCTCGTGCTGCAAACTCACACTCATCAGAAAAAGTTTTATCGCACTAGTATCGTAATGTACTGTTATTTCACTCGGTATGAATGTTGAGGTTTTACACACGCGTGCCTTAAACTGCTATTTTCACATCGAGTGAAATAAATTCCCATTTCGTATATCCGATCGCGAGAGGCAAAGACCGCTCGGGGAGACAAAGGCAAGCTGGGGGTGGGGGTGAACTAGCCGGAGTAAACGCGAGTGTCGCCGACAAACCGGTACGGTATCGGGCCCATGTGTTATCGACCTTTCGTCTTTTCTCAAACTCCACCGTTGCAATCTCGGCGACGCAAAAAATCTCCGAAAATATATTAAATCACGTTTTTTCCGAAAAAAAAAGAATGAATTGCAAAAAAGCATAGAGGAACCTCGGCGAAGAGGAGTCCGAGTGAAAAGTGCGGGTTGCCTTCGCCGGGTGGATATCGGCGAGTCCGTGTGAAAATCCAAGATGGAGAGAGGATCAGTAATGGTCGGTAGGGGAGAGACGTACCCCGAGGAGGGAAGAGGGCGGTGGTTACGTCGGGCGCGAGGAGCGCGCAAGTCGTGGCGAAAAGAGCGAGAGAGGAGCTCCGAGGGAGAGAAGGGCGAAAGGTATAGGGTCTGTGGCGGTTGGTCGATAGAAGCAGCGACGGGCCGTGGCGCGCAGTCACAACGCGGCGGCGACTACCGGCGCGCACATACATTTTCCCCCCACCCTTCCTCATCTCTTCTACTCCTCTTTCTCGCTCTCGGCTGAGACTCTCCGGCCGTAGCCGCCATCGCCGATGCCGCGCCACTCCCCTACCCTGAATAACCTACTTTCTTTTTCCTTTTTTTTCTCTCCTTTTTTTATCCACCGAAAAACTCGTTTGTAGAATTCCGGGGTCCGGCGGGCATGAAAAGTTGGGACGCCCGAATTCCCCTCCCACTTTGCGGGCTCGCTGCATGCGAGGGCCGAACGCGGACAATAACCGACAACACTAGAGGCCCCGAGGAGCTATTTCCTTCGGTTCTGTTACAGCGGAATTTCACATACCGAAGTCAACGGGATCCTGAGGGATTGGGACACACGGACGCGGGCAGGTGCAGTTTCGAGCAGGTGGAACAGACACGGATGGGCATATCCTCGATGAGGGCGTGGGCGCAAGAACTTGAGCCCGTTCGATTCTGAGGGGTCTTTTCGCAAGCTGAATATAATACCTGTATTATGGTGTACGGAGGAAGGAGGATATAGGCGCCGGGGTGGGGGGAGACCCGTGTGCGTAGATTATAATACTTGGAAGGTAAAAAGTAAAATAAAAGCCAAACAAAGTTCCGAGGGCGATGAAGAGGACGGCTCGGCGCCAAAGATATGCTGACTTACCTTCCACCTCATGGCGCACTTCCTCGAGAACTCTTGGAAGACGATGTTCTCTTCCGGGTGCTTCTTCTTGTGCTCCTGGCGGCACGTTTGAACAAAGAACGCGTACGCGGTCATCCGCCCCCTCGGCTTCGTATCTGTTGCCTTTCCTCTCGGCATTTTGTTTTGTTGAAGATTATTTTGCTGCTGCGGTATCTGTTGTATCTGATGCTGCAATTAGAGAAGCAAAATTGTAGGGGAATATCGAAGAGAGATATAAAATGTTTCGCGTACATAATGTTATATATCTATATTTTTTTATAATAAACTAGAAATATCTTTGTTCCCGCAGCAAATGGCTGCCTGCCCGTTTTTCTTTTTTCTCAGATATATAAATATATATTTAAAAAAAAAATAAATTAGGAATATCGTTGCCCTTTGGAACGAGGGTCTCTGTAGAAGTTCGCGCAGCAAATGGCTGCTGTAATTGTTTTTTTTTTTATTTTTTCATTTTTTTTAGTTTAGTTTTCGTTAACGTGCGCAGTGAGACTAATCGATGACCGCGAGTGCCGCACGCAAGAAAGATAACCGAAACTAGGTGTATTGCCTGGCGTTTCCTCTATAATTCAAAAAAACGCTTAATTGCTTAACGCTTTAACTTAGCGAGGCGAGCTGTTCGGCACGAGGGACACTGTTGGATCGCCGATTTCAAGAACCGCCTTTCGTGCGTGTCTAAAACGGTGCGAAGAAATAATACTTTGGATATACAAAAAACCCGACAGCGACGGCGATAAGGGAAACGCGACGATGATAGATGTTTTGCCCCCCCAAGTCGCCAACACGAACTATCGCACTTGTTAAAATAAATGAATGAATTTTCGTCGCTCGATGGTCAAAGTGCGCGAGTAACGGTTACACACTTGGGCCTGGCGAGTTTGCAAAGCAGATCGATGGAGGAGCGAGGAGAATCCGGGACGGTAACACGATCGTTTGTCGTATTCGAAAATTAACTCTAACCCGTGTAAAATTTACTGTTCCGACGAATGGAATTATTTATTGGAAAAGAAAAAAAAGTCAACGAAAGGCGAGTCTTAGGTCGTATTGAATGTTGTGCTATTCGTGCAATAATATTGAAGCGACGAAGGCGTAGTATTAATAAAAAAGAAAAAGTATTTTTAGTGTCAGTTTCATTTTTTTAACTTAAAGAATGTTCACCCAGAACGCAGCGCAAGCGTTCTCCTCTGTTCCTTTGCCTGCGAGCGCGACGCTTCCGTAAAAAAAGCAAAACAAAAAAAAACAACAGAGTTCGACCGGTAGTTCGAGCGCGTCGCGAAAAAAAAAGAAAAAGCGACGGAATTGAGAGAACAATGCGACTGTCAATGGCAAGTGCCTGACCGTGCGAATTTATCGAGAGGCGTACGAGACAAAAGATCCTGGGGAAAATCCGTTGCTAAGTACGGTTCGCGAGTCTCTATCCCGTGGAGTTTTCCCGACAGGACTCGGGGAAAATCGCGGTACGAAAAGGCGACGGGCGAGCACGGGCAACGATAGGCCGACCCGGCTTTAACCAGAATCAATAGCGGCCACGCCGATGGCGCGGTGGAAGAGAGAGGCGCGGATTCAGAGAGCCTCCGCCACCGCCAGGCACACCAGAGCACGTAACGGTGTAACCTTCTTCTCGCAAGCGTACTACCTCCCCAAAAAATAAATAACCATCAATTATTTAGCATTGCGTTATTTTTCATTTTTTTCACAAGACTTTAACGATTCGATATATCCATATATACATATCTATATACATATATATATTCAATTTTATTTTAAAAATACATATATATGCATATATATATATGTATTTTTAAAAATTAACTACAATTCCGTTTGAGAAAGAAATGTAAGGCAATTTTTTATCCGGATTTATATATATAAAGGGAAAAAAAATTACTGCTGATCTGTATTCGCGTTTTCATTTCGAAGGAATGTTGCACGAGAATTGTAACGAAAGTAGTCGGTCTGCGAGATGTTCGCGGGGCTCTCGCTTTACGCCTTTCCAGCCCGCTGGCTGGCACTACCGCTACGGGCCGTAATGGCGCCCGAGCGGCCGTTCGTACGCTGGCTCGCGGCTAGCCCGCCCGGAATTTTGCACGTGCAGCTATATTTTTGTGTGGGTCCCTCTCCGTTTTCCGCTCGCAGCGTACGATTTTCAAGTCCCGATCATTCTTTCTCCTCTCCGAATATCGAGCGACATTGTCAGAGTCGAAAAAGTGAATCCACGGATTCGAGGAAAAGTGAACGAAAGAAATAAAAAAAAAAAAAAAATAGCGGCGTTGAATGAACTGTTGAAATGGCCGCTGGACGGCGAAGAGCGAGAGAAGAAAAGCTTGGACTTTCGTCGGAGCGACAGATGCCTCGATTTTTCGTCGGCACGGCTCGCCCGTTTATCGAAACTCGTCTCCGAACTAGGATTCGAGGAGCTTCGACCACGAACCTCCCCGAGTCCGATAAAAAAAAAGCCGAAAAGAAAGTACAAAATGAAAAACAAAGCCGGAGCGTGGCTGACCCGAGGTAACCGGTATGCGTGGCAGCGTGGCCCGAAGATCGAGCGATCTAGCCGAGAGAGCCAGCCCCACGCGCCGTGGTGAGTCGAGAAATTGAGAAGAAGAACGGAGAGAAGCGAGGCCCCGAGAGCCGACGCAAACGATCAGCCGCCAGCAGCAGCGGTGACGGGAACGGCGGATAGCAGCTACGCAGCGCCGAGAGAGCGAGATCTCAGTTCCGAGCAAATTCCAATTTATCACACCACTACCATCACTACCTTTTTCTAACTCGAGTTTCTTTCTACCAATAACGGTGAAACATAAAAAATAAAAAATGAAAAATAAAAAAAAGTAAAATAAAAATCTCACTGTATCGAACGACACACGACTTGCGACTTCACTTGTTTCGATTTATCGGAAAAACGGGGAAAAAAAATATCTATATATATATATATATGTGTGTATATATATATATATATATATATATATATGTAAAGTAAAAAAAAAATAAATGAAACAGATAAACGCTTCGCGAGTAAGAGTAGAGTATCGAACGTCGCGTACCTCTAAACAGTAGAAGTGTGTCTGCCCGCTACGCAATTACAAACTACACTTTCGAAGGAGAGAAATACGTTCGATACGACACGATATCATCGAGAGAGAATATCTAGCCGCGGCAAGCACTGACGTTGAAGACTGTGTAACGAGTGAAGCTAACGTTGAAGCTGAAGAAGCGCGTTTGTATGGATATAAAGGCAAGCCCGACTCGAGGTCCCGGGAACGAAGGGTCGCGCGGTCGGTTGTTCGGTTCGGTCGGTTGGACGTACGGGCGGTACGGGCGCACAGCAGGCAGGCCAGGCCAGGCCAGGCAGGCAAGCCGAGAGCGGGCGTCGCTTAGCCTTGTCTCGCCGCGCCGCGCTGTACGCGCTCGGGTCGGGGTTCTAGCGCACGGGGAGCATGGGGAGAGCGCGGCGGCGAGAGCCACGATCGCGCGTCGCACCGCGTCGCTTAGCGTCGCCTCGGGCCGCGTCGTTTCGCGAGAAGAGAGCTCTCGATATATATATTTTTTTCATTTTTTTTTTTTTTTTTTTTTTTTTTTTTTTTTTTTTTTTTTTTTTTTTTTTTTTTTTTTTTTTTTTTTTTTTTTTTTTTTTTTTTTTT
>JAPYZD010002232.1:0-20906 GCA_030522725.1 Ichneumoninae sp. B BG-2022a | reverse complement strand
AAAAAAAGTTTTGTTGCCGGGTAATTTGTTAACCAATTAATTTTTTGATGAATTTGTTAATAACATTTTGCAATTATTATTATGCAAAATTAAACTTCTGAGTACCTTTAGTATAACTGATTTTTTTCAGATTTTTACACCATCAAAAAGTACTTGCAATTTTCTCTTATTGTTGTCGAACTTATGCGAAGTCAGCGCGCAGAGAGACTCCCTTCTTAAATTAAGGTTGTGAAATAATAATTATTGATAAGTGCAATTTTCATATGGCTTCCACATAAAAGTTGAAAATTGATATGTTCATAACACTTCCTCATAAAAGTTTCTCTAAATAAATCTGTCTTCAGTTTGTTTTCAAATGATTTCTGGATTGCACTAAAAATGAAAAAAAAAAAAAATTATCGACCTGTCAGCATCGCTCAATTTCCCCGCGTTTTATTTCTTTTTAATATATTTTCTAAATGAATGCTCTTTTGATACTGGAAAATTGAAGTAAATTCGACAGCCAACATCTCACGATTATGTCTTGCGGAATACTGGAGCACTGTTCGCCGCTTGTCGGATATAATGAATAGTCGCACTTGTCCGCAGTACTAAAAGATTGGGAGGAAAAAAAAAAAAAATCCCCACGATCTAGAAATTTTTGAAACGCATATCTGCTGACCCAAATTTTTCCTGCCACGCCTAAGACATTACAAAACTCGAAGAACTCGATGCATCACTATCGATTTTTACACAAAAAAAACAAACCTGCTTCGATTTTATTTTTTAATTAAAAAATATAAAAACCAACTAAACCCTTTCAATTCTTTTGATAAATCGAAAATCAATAAATTTAAACGATTCCGCACCATGTTCGAGTCGAGACTCCACTTGCGCAACATCGCATTCTTTCTCATAGATTATCACGTCGATAACGAACTCGTAGTTGATTGTCGCAACGAAAAAAAATCAATCTTTTTTTTTAATAATATCGAGACCTGCTATCGGAGCCGCGAGCGATTGTGAACTGATCGCAGTCGTGATCGCTCCGGGCCGCGCGGTTCGTCGCGCTATCGCGAATCGGTCTGACGCGAGCGCTGAGACTCGGAAAACTCGGAAAGGCGAAGGCCGTCCCGACACATAATACACGAAGAAATACGCCGATGACGACCCAGAGCCATGATAATGCCCTGTGCCAAAGTGCCTGCATCCATGGAACCGTCGCGTTTGCTCTTCTGATTTACGGTCTTGTAACGTGTGTGTTCTCGGAGGCGAATATTTGAAACTCGGCCAACTAACGGCTGACTAATCCGAACTCGAATTTTCGAGCTCCTTCGACGATCGACGAAAATTTCTATCGATCGACTCTATAAGAAATTTTAATCCGGACGAACCGGGGTACCAAAAAATGAAAAGTAGCAAAAAAGTACAAAGTAAGAAGCGTCAAGGACAATAAGTATTTTTTCCAAAACTTAAGTCGAACTTAAGCACGCAACAAAATTCGATTCGAACCCCGATCGTAAGTTCAAACTAATATCTCAAAATTCGACCCCTAGAGATACTTTAAAAATTATTTAATACATTTAATATATTTAATATATTTAATATATTTAATATATTTAATATATTTAATATATTTAATATATTTAATATATTTAATATATATAACATATTAAAAATCATTGAATATATTTAAAAAATAAAGAATCGGACCGGGTTTTTTTATGGAATTTTAGCGTGGGAGAAGGTACTTGGAAAAGTGATTTTAATAAAGGGATTAGTTAGCGTATATCGAAGGAGATTCGACGGGAAGAAACGTTCGGCGCCTCCGAGACTTTCTATTAACTCTTGTTAGCACTGATTAGGAATTCGTCGTAGATGTCTCGTATCTTTGTTGCCTTTTACACGGCTGCAGCGTACAGATTTTACTAGTCATTGCTTATTACGTAATTTGAACTCTCGACGATACGAGGCGCGAAAAACACGTAAAAAATAGAAATGCGCGCATACGGCGATTTTTTTTTTGCCACCGTCATTAATCATTTTCGCACTCGAGAAATGTTTCCTTTATCATCGCAATCATTGTAATACTGCAGTTGAATAAAAAAAATAATGCGAATATTTTTAACAGAAATACATAATGAATTTATGACGAATCCATTTATAATTTTTTTCTTTTTTTTTGCGACATAGTCATTAATCATTTTTGCTCCAGAGACATTTTTCTTGTATCTTCGATGCCATTGTAATAATACGCTTCGTTAAAAAAAAGTTATACAAAACAATAATACATAATAAATGACGATTCATAAATTTACGGTTTTACGATTAACACATTTATCGTAAATCCATTTACATATATTGTTTTAAAAATATAAAATAGCTTTCTCAGTCG
Source organism: Ichneumoninae sp. B BG-2022a (assembly GCA_030522725.1). Taxonomy (NCBI): domain Eukaryota; kingdom Metazoa; phylum Arthropoda; class Insecta; order Hymenoptera; family Ichneumonidae; species Ichneumoninae sp. B BG-2022a. Next base: position 18,532 of record JAPYZD010002232.1, on the reverse strand, counting down.
CAATAACACTGCGTAGGCTCACCTTTTCGGAAGTAAAGGAATCGCTCTGCAGCTTCATCGTCGAAGCCGCTACGTTGTTGCTCTCCTGGTGGGAAAGATCGCCCGCTTTCAAGCTTCTCTGTTCCTATAATAAAAAAAAAACGTTACAATTTTTTTTTAGTAAAAAAAATTATTAAAAATCCAATGAGACGAAGAAAACATATATTTTTCCACGAACTCTGGACAACCGTCTACCGAGAACTGTGACCTTTTCCGAGATCTCGAGGTTCGACCGAAAAATGGAAAAACAAGTGGAGGGGGACTGACGTAGTTGTGGAACACACTTTCTCGCCATCGCTCTTCGCCATCTCGGAACGTATCTTTTTTTTATATGCTAAATATAATTCTTGACCGTTCTCAAGATTGGTTCCGTCGACGCAATTTCATCACGGCGGCTCGGATCGTCTTCGGGCGATGAAAATCTTTGATTTCTTCATCCCTCAATGTCAAAATCAAAATCGCCCGAAATAGCTTCTGGAGCAATTGCCAAATTAAAAACAAAAACAGTGAATTTATATGTCGGTTTTGAGGAAAATCATACCGCACATGTTTCCTCATTTTGTTTATTCCTTTCTCGTAGAAAAAAGTTACAAATTGACAAAAAAAAAAAAAAAATTACATACATTTGTTGACTTTTACGATATTTATTCCGCAAACGTCTTTCCTCAATTTTTCATTGCTTCCTCACCAAGAAATCGCTTCGAAAACAACTGCCCAAAAAAAAAAAAAAAAGTTTGTTGATTTTGAGGAAAATTTATTCCGCGAGCCCCTTTCCTTAATTTTGTTTATTTCTTTCTCATACAAACAACTTAGACACAAAATGACCGAAAAGAAAAACAAAAAACTAAATTGATTTGTCGATGTTTACACAAATTTATTCTGCAGGCGTCTGTCTTAAATTTTTTATTTCTTCCTCATCAAGAAATCACTTCGAAAACAATTGCCAAAAAAAGATAGTTGATTTTTAGGAAAATTTATATCGCATTCTGTTCTCTTTCCTAATTTTTTTCTGTTTCTTTCTCACCGAGTCAGTGCATGCAAATTGATATCCGCGTGCGATGCGTCGATGCACGGGCCACGGTACACTCATAATCGTCGCGAAAATCCAAGACGGTGGATCGGAGGCGCATCGCGCGAGAACTCGTCGAAAAACTCATCGCAGGTGCACGGGTGGAAGAGGAATGAGTGGAGGGACGGAGAGTGTCAGCGAGATAAGCGTCGAAGCCATTAACACTTTCGCCCCACCAAGTCGTCGAGCCGACGAAGCGTTTAATTTTATCTCCGCATCGACGCGACGAACGGCATACGTAATCGCAGACTCCGGTACCGTTTTCCTGACGAAGAGGCTGCACCACGTGACACCCACCGACGAGCCAACAATAATAATGACAGAAGCCTCCGTAACTTCCTCACCGGTCATGCCAGCGAAACGTGCAGATTTTTTGGAAATTCTCCACTATTCGCGTACTTTTATGCCTAGTCTGGGAACCAACGAGAAGATTCGCGCTCCGAGTAACTTTCTAATATAAATAATATAATTATAATTATAATATAATGTAATATATATAATATATATAATATAATATATTATAATATAATTATTGCCGATTGTTTCGATTTTTATATATTTTTTTAACTGCGACTCACTGCTCTGTTTCATGCAGTAGTATTTTAAAAAAATGTATGCATTATTTGTCTACTTTTATGCCTGGGCGGTGAAAACGAACGAGAAGATTGGCACTCGGGTTATTTAGATTGCAATTTTATTGACTATTATTCAGATTCAAAGAAACGTTGATCGGTGAATTTTTGTATATTTTTTTTTACCGTGACTCACGATCGCTACTTCATGCATTAATCATTTTTTTGGGATTTTTATCGAGCAAAGAATTTTCTTTCGAGAATGGAGGAAGAGATCTCGAAGAATTTTTCGAGCCGCGTTACCGTGGGCCGGGTAACTCGCGATTAAAAACGGGAGACAGCAGCGCTTTTCCGTGACCGAAAGACGTCGAGGCTACGCAACTCGGGGACCTTGAACTCCGGAACTGGGAACACTGTACGATCGTTCGGGGCGCGCGTGGCTATGGCAGGTAGTTGGCAATTTGCTCTTGGCACACGGTACAATACACGCACGCATTTTTTATCACAATCACTTTCATCTCTCATTCTCTTATTTTCCCCCAAAGGACTAAAAAAAAAATTAAGAAATTAAAACATCGAGCATAAAAACATTATCTTGTGGCACGATTAGACACATAACTATTGTGACTGCGTTATACATTGCAGGCAGACAGCATTTGTCAAAAGGAAAGACGATTTTTCAAAGAAAAAAATTAAAAGTTAAGAATTAAAACATTGAGCATAAAAACATTAACTTTGAGTGTTCATTACTATGACTATTTTTTACATTGAAGACAGCCAGAATATGTTAAAAGGAAAGACAATTTTTTAAAGATAGAAAAACAAGCAATCACGATACTGAAGCGGTGGTTCTTGTACCGTAAATTACGCTGTACCGTTTCGCTTTCGTGTATATCTCGACCGTCAATTATCGTCGTGATACGCGAATTCTTCGCGACCTTCGGGGTATCTACGGCAATGGCGCTTCGCGGCGACGTCTCGGGAAACAAGCCCTTGCTTAGCCGCCCAAGTCGCGGACCCATCGCGGACTGCGGAGCTTTCCAGACTACGGGCTTTCCCGAGCCGGGGACGTCGGAGGGTGGTTTCTAGCTGTTTTGCTATCGACCGCAAACCGCGTCGTTGCCCGTCGCGACCGTTTCGTGACTCAACCTCCGAACCGCGCGTTCGAATTCTTCAACTGGGAAAATCTGTGACTCGACCGTTCTCTTTTTTAAAAAATCTTCCAATTTCTACCATGCAAATTTCTTTCCAATGTTAATTTTTTATTTTTAATTAAATAAGTTACGTTGTTTTCCCATCGCAATATTTTTATCTTCCCAAGGATCAGCTGCTCACTTCAGCATTGCAGATAACCAAGAGTAAAACTTGTTTTCTCTTATCTGACTTCCCTTTAATAAAAATTTATCAATTTCTACCGCGCATTTTTTTTTAAATTTATTTATCAATTTTTAATTAAATAAATTTATTTTTTGTTTTATAATCGCAATATTTTTCTTCCTGCCGAAGCTCGGCTGCTCATTTTCGCATTGCAGATAATCAAGATAGCATTTTTTTTAATATACATAATTCGTTGCCAATTGGATTCGCTATCAGGTTCCAGAATTTTTCTGTCGTGACCGTAACGAAAAGAAAGCGGTTCCACGCGATCATTCGATCGGGGCCAAGGCTCGCGGAGACGTGAGTAATGAAAAGGGCGGTAAAAAAGCCTCGATCAATTTCGAACCTACCCTCGCGGACGCAACGCTTTTTTCCGCCGAAACGCCGTCCATCTCGACTCGTGCTCGCGCCGCTGTAGCCGCACTCTGCTCCTTGTAAGACACATCGCCGGCTTGCAGAGCCCTCATCTCTGCACTGTTCGCTGTAGCTTTTTCCGCGCTGAAACCATCGGTGACGACCTGGCAATAAAACGAAAAAAAAAATTAATGTAAATATTAGTTTAATGTAACATTATTTTTATATATCGAGCGATAAAAAAATTTCCGAGGATATCACGAAATACATAACTTTAAAAAAGACAAATATAAATATTCGCTTGATGTATTGAACGGCAAAAAATTTCCGCAGATATTAATGAGACGAATAATAAAAACAAAAAATAGAATTCTATGAAAAAACGAGAAAGGAGGATGTGTCGAGGCCAAAATCGAAAATGCACCAGAGCCGTCCTGAGAGAATAAAAGAGTTGAGAAATTATTATGAAGTTCGCAAGTGGGTCAGTCGACTGAGTCCAAGGCAGCGACGAGAGGAAGACCGACCCTGAGGGTGCCTTAGGTATTCTTTTCGTTACTACAATACACGCCTATAGCGATGCTGACTGCAGTGGCCGACCGGTGTACGAAGCAAGTGGAACTGCTGTCTTTCGACGCGACAATTACGAAAGCGGCGAGTTTCGATGATATTTAGATGCCTCAGGCCTCGACCCACACTCTTCGCACTGACCTATCCGAAACCGTAGAAATGATCGATTAATCACTCCAAACAAATTGATCGATCAATCTTAAAGAAAAACGTGAAACATTAAATTTATTTCACTTCGTGCGAAAATGCCAGTTTTACGCACGTTTCGATTAAAAAATTTAACAGCCTGTTTGTAACCGTGTATATTATCCGATAATCAAAAAAAAAAAACGATTTTTTGAAAATTTCACACTGAGACGATCCCTTAACTCGTGCGAAAGCAACACTCACTTTCGGTTCGTGCGGCCGTCTTCGCAACCTTCGTAGAAATACCGCTTTTCGCACTGCTATCGTGAGGAACTATTTTACATTGCTTCCTCATGTCATTAACTTTCATATCATGGGTCAGTTAAGAAACGAATCCAGTAATTTGGCTGTTGAAATTATTTAATATCATTGGATGAAAACAATCGGCCAAACCCACCTTGGTCTTGGAGGCGCTGGTCATCTTCTTCTGTTCGAATTTCATGGTCTCCGGACCGGCCGGTAGACACGACATGTTCGGTATGTTCGACATGCTTATCGTGGGACTCATGTTGTGAAGATTGTTCAGTGTGTTCAGAGAGGTCAGTTGCGATGGTGAACCGCCGGAGAGCGTGACGGTCCCCGTTACCGGTGGTGGCGTGTCCGGATCCGGGAAAGTCACCAGTGGCTCCGAAAGATCACCCTCCTCAGGCCCACTGCTGTCTCTGCAAAAACAATAATCTTATAAATTTTGAAAATTTGTTTGTTCGTTTCCTTGTCCCACATTTTTCCACCGGAAGTAACTATTTCCGCTGTGACATCACTTCCGGTCTAAAAATTCGATTTTCAAACCGGAGGTGACGCATTTCAGGTGTGACGTCACTTCCGGTCTAAAAATGAGACTTTCAAACCGGAAGTGACGCATTTCCATTACAATGTCACATCCGATCGGAAAATGACATTTTCAACCCGGAAGTGACGCACTTTCGCTACGATGTCACTTCCGGTCTAAGAATGCAAATAAGAATAAGAATTTTCAAAGCGGAAGTGACGTATTTCGGGTATGACGTTACTTCCGGTCTAAGAATGAGATTTTCGAACCGGAAATGACGTGTTTCCAATAAATCGTCGTTTTCCACCTACAATATAATTGTATATAATTTTATCAATAAGTAAATTTCGATGAGGAAAAATTAACTTAATTTTTTTCAACCGATGATAATAAAGTTTTTTAGAGACTGACCTGTCGACGAGATTTTCCATGCTGTTGCGAAGACGCTGTGAGAAGTTGGTCGATATATTTTTCATCTCGGATATACCGCGCTTGAGTTCGGTGAGATCGCTCTTCATAGAGCTCGCCTTCATCTCGCTCGATGACGACGAGGTGAGAATCCTCTGCGAGGACTTGGCGACTCTGCTGCTCGAGCTGCTCGTCTGGCTCTGGTTCGTAAGCATCTGCGAAACCCAAGAATTTTCACCGTCAATAATCCCGAACTCAGCGGCGAGGAACTTAGTTATATTTCGTTGATTCTGGTTCATTCTCATTCGTCTTCCTCTTCCTCCCTCGGAGGCTCGACTCATCGTTCTATTTCTAATTCGCCACCCGAGTTTCGCCCTCTGTGTGACTCACGTGCGAAGATCACCACCGCGGACGCCGCGAACTCGAGCCAGAGCGGGTATAGCATGCACGGAAGACAAGTAGGCACGACGTTCTTAAACGTTGCCAACCGAAATTACCGAAGGGACACGTCGAACGGATTTTCTGACTCGGAGCCAGAGCAATCGAGCTCCCTCAGACGTTTCTACCTTTCGGCAATTAACTATTTTATGCGCAATCACAATTTTTTGATCGATGATTATTCATTTTTTCATTAATTTTGATTGATTTCAATCAATTTATCTAGGGTTCAATTTTAAGGCATCAGTTTGACCTTGAGATCAAAGTTGAGATCAAAGTTGACACCAAAGTTGAGATCAAAGTTGACATCAAAGTTGACATCAAACTTAAACCAGCAATGAAGTTTGGGTCAAACTTGGGTCTTAACTTTGATCTCAAGAGCGATCTTAAGTTCAAACTGACGTCTTAAAATTCGGCTCTTAGTTTTGATTCATTTTACTTAATTTAAATTAATTTAATGAAATTAATGAATTTTGATTAGTAGCAAAATTCGCTTCGAGATCATTTTCCTTGATACGAGAAAGTTCCCGTATGCGGGAAATCATGTTTGACGACTTCTGTTTAAGTTTCGTTACGAAAAAAAAAATAATCTACGAAAACATATATTTTGAATAATTCTTGAAGGCTGACTTTAACGTTTTTGGGAATACGATCAATTGGACCTAATATGCGTTGTCGATTGGCTTCAATTAAAATTGGCAAAGGTCCTTTCGTGAAATTGACATTGCCAGTCTCCGAACGAGAACGACCCACGCTGCGTGGACGCGTTCACAGTTATCCGATAAACGACAAGGCTCGAGATAAATTAGGTCGACGTGACCGCATTGAAGATTTCGATAAATCCTTCTCATTGTGGATATTATATTTGACGCCGAGCCCGTTCGAAGTCGCATATTTTCCACGGACGTTTATCGATTCGAGGAATGTTATTAATATCAGAAAGATTTCAAGAATTTTGACTGTTCAATTTTTTTTTACATCGAAAAACACGTAATTTAATTGTATCAAAAATTGAAAAATTTCTCGGATTATATTCGATCAAAAGTGCGAAAGTCAACATTTTCAGCGAGACTCAATTTTCAACAATTTTAGCCGTATATAATCGTTTGGTTTAAATCGAAAAAAACATAAATAATTTTATTTTTAGTCAAAATTTAAAAAATTCATTTTTCGGGTCATAAAGCCTAAGACCGAAAAATAAGTATCGTCAAAATCCAATTTAGCGGTTTCTCGGATGAAGACTCTGATGTCTTTTTTTACGCTCGATCGAAAGTGCGAAAGAAAACATTTTCGGCGCGACTCGATTCCGCTTAGGCGAGTCGAATTTGGCAAGTAATGTTCCGAGTTTCTTCGAACCGAATGTAGACGGTAATCTTGTAATATACTGTAAACAGCGACGAATTGGTTCTTCGTGATGACGTTATTTTATTTTTGGGCATTATGCGAGCGAATTTTGTCGCTTTAGCGGAGACGACGCCAGTCCGTAATTTCTTGGAGTCGAACCGGGCTCGGACGGCGACTACAGAGAAGCGAATTTCTTCATTTTTCGGCGAGCCGCGATTCGTCATCCTTCCCGCGGGTCAATCGTCGCGCCGACGAGCCGGAATTCTGAGTTTTCATGAAAATTTCCAATTACTCGGAAACTCGGAATAAAAAAAAAACATTAAAATTAATAATATTGATATTAATAAAGTAACAGCATTTTTTTTGTAGTAACTGGAAGACATTAATTTGTTAAGAGGTGAAAATCGATTTTTTATTTCCTTCGTAGGAAGTGAAAAAAAAAAAAATCGTTAAATATACCTGCGACGAAGTGGTGACTTGCGGATGATGAGAATGAGACCTCCCGGTCACGAGATTATTTTTCTTCTGAAAATTCTCCATGACCGCGTGCATGTCGCCGTTTTCGGCTCCCTCAGTCGGGAAATCGGACATCTGTAAACAAATAACAAAAAAACACAAGTAAATAACACATTTATTTTTGACGATAATCGAGCAATTTTCTTTCCAAAATAATATATTTTTTAAACTCTTCAAATGTACGCCTTTCATAAAATAAAAAAAAAACCATTCATCAAAGAAACCAGGTCAAAGCTAGCCAAAACTGGTGCTTTCCAAAAACAAGTGTTTTAATCGCGGAGAAGAAAAAAAGTACGAGCTAAAAAAATTCGGCACATTTTGTTTCAAACATTGGAAGATAAAAAAAAATCCAATATCGCTGAATAAAATTATAAATCAAATTAATGTTTCTCCCGCGTATAATTGATGATCTACGCGCGTTTGGCTCGATCGATCGATAAATTTAATGTGACGAACGATTTACAATAAATTCGGTGGAATAACAAGGACGTTGGAATTTACGAAGACGAATAATTCGGATAGGCCGAGCGATCAATCATGTCAGGTATTCTCCAAAAGAATGTGTGACGATCAATTTTGAGTTCGTAAATATTGAAAGTCGATTAGCGTCGAGAGCTGGTGAGAACGAGCATGAGCGCCGAAGAAAACAGAAAGACACCTCGGTTTTTCGTAAAGGTCGATAAATGTAAGGGACGTATGGAATCATCGGAATTCCATGAAATATGGAGGAGATAAAAATTAAGCTGCTGGGATCGGCAATGACGCGGGCAAATAAACGAACACCTGCGCGGCACCGTGCCAGCTTACGTGTTCAGTGTTTTTTCGGGCTACAAAAATTCCACTATAGAGGAAACATTAATTTATTTAATTTGTTTGATTTACTTAATTTATTCAACTCGTTCGTTTTTTAGATTTGCTCAACTTGTTCATTTGTTCGATTCTTCGATTTTATCGATTTTATCGTTTCTATCGATTTTGTCGATTCTATCGATTTTATCGATTGTATCGATTTTATCGCTTTTATCGATTTGATCGATTTGTTCAATTTGTTCGTCGTATTCAATTTAATTGATTTATTCGATTTGATTGATTTGTTCAATTTGTTCGTCTTATTCAATTTAATTGATTTATTCGATTTAATCGATTTGATCGATTTGTTCAATATGTTCATCTTATTCAATTTAATTGATTTATTCGATTTATCGATTTGTCCGATTTATTTAATTTATACGATTCATGTAATTTATTATATTTCGTGTCCAGAGGAAAACCTGACAGTTAAGGACAGTTAGATCGATGTTCTCACGTCTGAGATCGGATAACACAAAGAACCCGAGTATGACCCCTTGCGTCTTTCTGGACTGGAGAAGACGACCAAAAAAACGCGTGGTAAGGAACACGTGTGTACTCGGAGCGTTGGGGCAACCGTTGAGAGAAAAAACTTTGTGTGGGCTTCGCCAAGGACGTTGACTTCCTCTTGCCCATCGCACGTTCGGAGGTAAAAAAAAAAACAAAACAAAAATTAGGCGGTAATTTGAAAAAGATATTTTATTACGAACCAGCCTTGAATTCCAGAGATTTATTGGTCCACGATCCATTCGTTCACAAACTCATTCATGCGAGAAATTTTTTTTTATTATGATTTATTAATAAAAATAATAATAACAATAATAGTTTATTGAGCATTTTTTGAACAGAAATAAATTTATCAGGTATACTTTTGCACATTTGGTAACATTTTAATATATTTTCGCATCTTTTCTAGTCGGGCTAAAACTTGTACACGAAGTATTCCTGTCGCTGTATTTGTTTATTTTATTTATTATCTAATTTACTTATTCGTTTCGTAATAAATTCCAAATGATTTTTAATCGTTATTATGTGATACAAAACTGCGGTAAACCGTGCGGAATAAATTAACGTCCGGAATCCGCCACAACACAGCGGTTCACGATTTATCGAATTAAAAAAAGGTCGGAGTGTTTGAACCTTCAATAAAAATATCTCGGCCGTCCATTATCGTATCAGCGTAACGAGCAGATACGGAACTCAAAGCCTCGCCGCGACCGGATTATCTAACCGAGCGATCGCGCCGATGCCATTGCAAGCCTTATCGTAATTGTTATCGATACTCGACCGCGACACTTGGTCACTGTGAAATTTCATCGGGTCACACAAGTGGGTCAAATCGCGGCCCGATAAATTATTTCCTGGCAATTCCACGATAACCCGATGAATGCCGACCGAAATCTTAGTTCGCAATGAAGTACCGACTAATTTTCGTTGTTTATTCGTTTTTCATGGCCAATGCGATCTGCCCTTAAATATAGGCATAAATACGTCGACATCCATGCGGGGAAAAAATTATCAAGAATTCCTATAAAAAGACTCGCTTGTTATTTTATAATAGCATTGATCTTTATTTAGATTTATTTTTTGTAATTTTATTTTTCATATCTTTTGTGAATTATGGGCAATTTCAGTCCCCAACTTTCTCAGAACTTGCGAAACTTTATCTGTATTTTATTTCTTTAGTTACCTTTTTTTAAATTTAATTCTGGCATTTTTACGTACGTTCGGCAATTTTTCCAGCTTTCGCACAACTTGCCAGACCTTATTACTATATAACTTTTATATACTATTTTTTGGATAGTATAGTTTTATGTTTTCGGTTCATTTTACGGCTTTATAATTATTTTTCGCAACTTTTGGTTTATATTCTTTTGGATTATGCTTTATCATCGCTTGTGATACTTTATATCCTTGTAGTATTTTTATTGTTATCACATTACTTCTGTTGTAATATTTTTTATTATTGTTTTCTATTATTGGCATTTTATTTTTGCGTTTGCTTTATTATTGTATTTTATTATTTTTCTGTAATTTTTAATCTTTTATTTTGCTTCTGTATTATTATTCTGTTATTTTCTTGTTTTTTTATTATGTTGCTTATTTTGTACTGGCACGGTGTTCTAAGGGGCTGCGGCCTCAGAACACTAAATAAACGCTTCTATCTATCTATCTACCTATATTCAATTTTTCAATATTTTTTATTACATTTTTTTTTCAATTAAAGGAAAATGTTCGTGAATACGGGACGAAATTTCTCCGACGACTTTCCACGCGAGAGCGGCATGGTCGGGCATGAAGTGTAGTTCGTAGTACGCGTCTAACGAGGAACCCCCCTATTTTCCGTGGCAATGATATTGACGGTCCCGGGCGGTCCGAGTGCGCATGCGCGGTCGCCGCTGGTACTTCGCCACCGTCACCTTTGCTCGGGCCAAGTCGAACTCTGGTGTCCGTTCCCCGCCGCCAGCCTCTCCGGCCCCGCTCGACGCGTTTTATTTAATTTTATTTAGCGCTCGGGCACAACGCGTAGGACGTAAATGTCACGTTCCAGCGGCGCTCTCCGGGCGGCCGCTTCCACGAAATTCCAAGATCGTGATAAACGGATTTTCTATTTGCGTACCTAAGCCGAACGCAGCGTGACTTTGAAGACCCTTCGTTTCGGCCCGATGCTTCTCGAATTGCCGCTCGTCACTTTGCATAATATGCAAATTTTTTATATTATTTTTTTCAGGTACATGAAACACACATCGACGAAGCGTCTTAAGGGCAGAGCTCCCTTTTTTACGGACCTGCTCAGGTGTATTGTCAGAAATTTTTTTTTAACGAAAATGGTTGTGTTTATCGAAATGAAATTGGGTGTATATTTTTATTGATATTATTAGATGATTCAGACATTTTTTCGTCCCAAAATATTGATCTCTAAAGGTGATACAACTGTTCTAATGATCTAAAAGAGAATCCTTATTTGTAAACAGAAAAAAATTTCCTACCGTCTGAACTACCATCTTTTTTTTATTTGAAAAAATAGTCGCCAATTCCGAAAACTTACATTTTTTTCATTTTTTTTTTGTTGATAAACTTATCAATCCTCTGGAAATCGTAATTTTCAAACTTGAAAGTTGTCCACAGTCCGGACGATAGAAGGTACTCTCAATAGGTTCTCCAAATTGTAAGTCGATCTGTCCATTAGTTACCGAGATATCGTGGTTCTATGTTGCAAAAGGCAGTCCTATAGGGCACACTATAAAGTGCTTATAGGGTGCCTATAAGGTGCTTATAGGGCAACCTATAGGGTGCTTATAGGGCAACCTATAGGGTGCTTATAGGGCAACTTATAGGGTACTTATAGGGCAACTTATAGGGTGCTTATAGGGCAGCCTATAAGGTGCTTATAGGGCTACCTATAGGGTGCTTATAGGGCAACCTATAGGGTGCTTATAGGGCAACCTATATGGTGCTTATAGGGCAGCCCATAGGGTGCTAATAGGGTGACCTATAAGGTGCTTATAGCGCAGCCTATTAGGTGCTTATAGGGCGGCCTATAGGGTGCTTATAGAGGTTATATAGGTTTTTTGTTGACGAATTTTCGTCGCGGGATTCCTAAGCCGCATTGACGCGTCTCCGCGGTCGAGGCGCGCCTCATGCTCGAGCGAGCGCGCGCAGCTCTAAGCGACGCCCAGAAAGGTGGGAGTCCTCCCGAATAATCTACGCTCTATGCGCAATAAAAACAAAAAAAATCACAAATATTTGCTCGCTGGTCTTCGATCTCAAACTTTCGCCTCGTGTAATCTTATCGTTGCTTTGTTTTTTTTTTTCGGTCGAATAAATGTTTGTCGTTAGTTCGGATGTGAACTTTGGCTCGAAACTGGCATAATAATAACAATATCCGAAAAAGTCCGCGCGAGAACGATGAACTGTAAACCGACTGTGCAAACAAGAACGTGCGCTCAGCATAGAAAAGTTTCGCCGCTCAACGTACCAGTTTCCCGTCGAAGAAATCAGCGTCATTTTTTCTTTTGTTTCGCAAGACACTTTTAGTTCGAAGCTTCGAACTTTGTTCTCCCCTTATCGCAACGAAATCGCCTCCTCCATGTGAAATTCGGTTCAACCGCTCACGGTCGTCAACATCCAACAATCGATTTTACGGTCTAGGGAATTTTCGATGCAGTCATTCCTCGTTATTGTTCCCCGCTCGTTACGCAACGGACTCGCGCGTCGCCGTCGGACGAAAATTTCTTAGGTGAGCTCGAGGCTGCATGTTTTGCTGGACGGCGGTCTTTGTTGCTTCCACTTACGTTCACAAAACACCTTTTGTTTTTTTTTTCAACGTTGCATCAACTGCGATGCACTACAAAAAACAATTGGGAATTTTACGTACCGGACTGGAAGTTTTCATGCAAAAAATGGTGCATTGAATTTAATGTGCAAAGGTGAAGGTAAATTAATGTACTTTTTTAATTTAAGATAAAGTAAATTATGAAAATTAAAGTATTGCCAATGTTTTTAATGCACTGAACATTAATTTTTCATCGCGATTGTGCGTTAAATTTTATATACCAGTTTTTGCATGAAAAATTCTGGTACGGTGGTTTTTTCCTTTTTTTTTTTTTTTTTTTAACCGGACCACTTTGGGCGTGACTTGGTATGAGTGAACGTTAAGGATGCTTCACACTTGCATTCCCAGCCAAAAGTGAGATTCGGTGAGAATTTGAACATTTCCTATTGTCATCAAAATCCGAAAAAAATCAACTGTATTAAAGTGGCGAAGAACATTGTTTTTGCATAAAAGTTATATCAAGACGTTATTAACAAATTGCTGAAAAAAAATTGTTCAACACATAATCAATAAACGTTTTTCATTTCCCTTTTCAAATCAATTCATTGATTTTCCAGAAAACACATGAGATTTTAAAAAATGTTCTAACATTTTTGAACTTTCCGCTATTGACATTTTTTACGGCCACAAAGCGGAACTGTTGGCGCAATCGCCGCGAAACTTTGATTTATTGTGGAACCGCGCCACGGAAACATCCGAAATTCCTGCCTCTACATCGATTTTTCAAATTTTGGCAAAATATCGTAATCGTTACGTCCAACATTTTTGTCCATTCTACCACTATAAAATAACAAAATAACTAGAAATTATTATATTTCTTTATAGTCGATCAATTCCTGAAGAAAAAAAATTAAGTCCTTAAAAGTTAATCCTTCAAAAGACAATTTCAAATGTACGATAAACAACGTCTGGTTTTTTTCAGATTTTTCGCGCATCGCGAAGTACCGAAATTTCAATCTTATTAAACTTTTAGTTGCGAACGTGTGTGCGATGCATCCTTAGCTGTACTTTTGTCCGCTAGTAGTAGCAGTTGGTCTTTTCGGTCCGCCTCACGCCATCGCAAAACGCACAGTTTCATCCTCTACTTTGTAAAAATCCTTGGAGCACTTCTCGACGAGTCCGAGAGGCAAAAAAAAATTTGCATACTTCCGAGCGTGAGACGAAACTATTTTAATCTCCGAAAAGAGAAGGCTGCGCACGTGACAAAATTTCGTGGTCCGAAAGCACAGTTGGTCCGACTGATGCGTAGCGCGGTGGCTGCGCGCGCATTGAACTTGGCCCAAGGTGTTTCTAACCTCGAAACTTAATTAAATACCTCGAGTGGGTTGCTACCCTGGTAACTTGTTTGTATACCTGGTGTTGGGGAGCTGTCTCGTTTTTTTTTTTTTTTTTTTTTTTTTTTTTTTTTTTTTTTGATTTTTCAGTCGCGCGCACCTTCGCGATCCCGGGCGAATTGTTTCGAGGGCGAGATTTGCGGACGGGAGGAAAAGAAGAAACGGAGGAGAGTCGATAACTCGTCGATCGGATCGCGAGACGCGGGACGTAACTCGAGAGTCCGATACACGAGAATACGGCGAATGTATTTTTGGATTTTACGTGCGGAAGATTGACCACCTGGCAGCACGTCAGCTGCGACGCGTCGCGACGGGAACGGGACACGGAGGATCGTGTCGTTCGCCTCCTACCAGCGACGAGAAAGGCTCGGGCGCCACTGACACACTCCGCGCGAACCGGCGGAGCCCGCCGTGCCGCGGACCTGGCGCCATCTTCGTAGCGGCCGGATGAACTTTGCACTAAACGCGTTCAATGTCGAGGCGGCGGGAAACGCACCAGCGGACTTTACTCGAAAACACTGCAGCCAGAAAACTTCTTGTTTTTTATTTTCATTTGTGCAATATTCGCCTAAATATTTGTTAAATATTTATTGAATATTCGTTGAATATTTATTTTATACTTACTAAAATTTTGAATGAAGAAAATATTACATTGATGTTGCTATGTTTTTAGTTTATTTTACGGCTTTATGCTTTATCATCGCTTGTGATACTTTATTTCCTTGTAGTATTTTTATTATTATCTCATTATTTTTGTTGTAATATTTTTTATTATTGTTTTCGCATTGCCTTATGTTATGTTTACAGTTTTCATTTATGCTGGTTTTTTGAATTACTTGTGATCTGTATTTTGTGGCACGGTGTTCTTAGGGGGCTTGCGCTCTAGAACACGAAATAAACAAATCTATCTATCTATATTACATTCGGTTTCTGCGACCGCAAAGACGATAGGATTCCCATTTTTATTGAAAGCCAAATATTTTTTAGCGTTTCGATCCGCCACATTATATTTTGCAAATTTCACTTCAGTTTCCGATTCAGCAATATCAAAAACCTTAAGATATCCAAGGACCATTAGATTGTAACAGTATAAATATGTTTTTTTCAAGATGCCCGTACGATACTTTATTCAAAATTTATTTAATATTTATTTATTTTGATTTATTTAGTATCTATTTAATTTTTATTTAAAAATTGTTATAGCCCATTGTTGCTTTCTCTCGCAGTGAGTTCGATCGAATAAGAACCGTTTTTTATAAAAGATGAATAACTGAGAATCTAAATAAATTTTTTCAAAACTATATGCAAGTCTGTGTACGGAGATTTTTTTCACAATTCACAGTGCATGTATTTGAATAATCGCTTATCTGTTCACGCATCGGATGTTCGGTATCTCGAGGTACTAAAGATAGATTTGAAGATGTAACTAATCAAATAAGATGCGATAAGACAACGCAATCGGCGGCGGAGCTCGACGATGCGCTATAAATACATGTATTTACGTGTGATACATCAAACTTACAGATTTGAAGAATTCACGCCGCTGTCCGTAAACGTCGCGTCGGCCTTGCCTGCTGGCAGCACCGTCGCGGCCGGTCACTACACGCGCTCTCTCGTTGCCTTTCATTCATAAATTCTTCACTGGTCGCACCGTTTATACATCTCGGTCTTCGCACTTTATAGGATTTAACTAGATTTCTGAAAATATTTTTTTTTTTCTTTAAATACATTTTTTTATTTTTGCAACGAGAATCGCTATTTTTAGCGGCTGAGCGGTGGATTAAATTTTGTGGTCGAACGATTATCGACGGGAAAGAGGCCTGCCAGTTGAGGAGTTAATTACGGACGTCGAAGTGACTTTTACAAAAATAATTTACACGACTCTGCCGACCGGTCGAAAAGAAGGGCAGGAAGCTCTTCCGCGCTTCCGGTCGGAAGTCACGCGTCGAACGTCGCCCGGCGTAGTTTCTTCCGGCGAAAATATCGTCACGTCAGTTTCATTGTGCATTCCCGATACGAAGCGAAAATCTACCCTCGCCTTTGTAACGACTTTGAGTCCGGATAATTTTTGTCCTTAACATTCATTCTTTTCCTCAACAAACTGGGCGATTAAAAAAAAAAGTCATCGACGACAACTCTGCGAAAGGTGAATTAAATTGCATCAAGCGCCGTCGATTGCGGGCTGACTACGAGCAAAGGTATTCAGTAATAACTTTAATCACCCGGTAATCGATGCATTTTTCCGATAGACAATGATATAGCGATTTGTTGTTGTTGGATAAAAATTTAATACTGGAGATTCTCGCGAGGAAATAATTCGTTGGCCAATGTCAGCAAGGTCATGGAACGAAGCACCAACGGCAACTTTAAGGTCCGAGTTATCGTCTAATCGTTGTTATGATAGCATTAGTTTAAGCTAGAAAGCAGCTCGACGCCAAAGCTGCCGTCCATTTTGTGGCGGTGTCTTCACGTACACAAAATGGCGACGATTCACGTCGCTTACAAAACAATGCCAAATGGAAGCTCGTACAAACTTAATTATTCATGATTCCTTTTCCAACATTGATGAAACAAAATCGTCGATAAGTTCTTCCGTGACCGGTAAAACAACATGGTCCTCTTCCCAAATTATCAAATTTTCAAATAGTAAAACTTGCAAATCCATGGCGTCCAGTAAAAAGTCTGTACGAAATTTAAGGACATTCAAGGACAATTCCCAGGACATTTCGTGGTTGTGTTGGGACATTTATAAAAAAAAAAAATGAAAATAAGCATATCGAGCGACGTACGAAATAATATTTCGTCCAAAAAATACCGCGTCACGAGTTCGATAACCGCTTTCGTTTACGTTAGAATGGGTTCAGAAACCAAAACCACTCACTATGCACGAATGTAATATTTTTTGTTCTTGTTTTCGCATTACCTTATGTTATTTTCACGGTTTTCATTTATGCTGGTTTTTGGATTACTTGCGATCTGTATTTTGTGACACGGTGTTCTTAGGGTGCTTAGGCCTTAGAACACGAAATAAACAAATCTATCTATCTATCTATGAAAAAAAATGTATCTATCTATCTATGTTTATCTCAGCGGAACTGAGATACACATTTTTTCTGTGATTGTCACTAAACACAAACGCTAAGAAAACAAAAAAAAAACCTTGATCGCGAATGTGACGTTCATTTAGCTCCCAATATTTTAGATTTTAATCCCAAAAATGCGATTTCACATCAGAGCAAGATGTTTTCAGTGCATGACGTCGTTAAAGTTGCACGTGGTCAAAGTTTCTTCCTCATAATTTGTAGAAACTCCAGCTGAAGATTTGCCGAGTTTCAAACCACAATACCTCTTTTCAGTGAAGCTCCCACCCAACCCAACATTCCAAATCATGCAGCATCAAAGCCTCGCGTTCTTTTACCCGTCACCGCCGCCGTAAAACCGCCAGCAAAAAGAAAATAAACCCAAGATGGCGTCGTACTAAAGTCCTGCAACTCACACAATCAATCCCTCACACAATGTCTCTTGTAGCCGATATCACTGCGCATAATCGAAGAGCGAGAAATAAAAACACGCCCGAAGCTGCGCAAGATGAGCGATGAGGACGCCGGCGTCGCGACGCTTCGACTGGCTTTGGGGCCGCCGCGTGACCGAGACTTAAAGCCTGGCAGCGGCACGCGCGGAGAGGTGGACGAATCAGCTGTGTCGTCGCTGCGGCGGGGCGTGAGGGGGGGAGGAGACACCGTCAGACACGATACCGCAACGGACGGTGCGGCTCGAAGTCTGCGCCGGGCGCGGCGGTGGGGGGAGTAGGAAGAAACGGATAATATTCAATCGCTCCCTCCAGACGGGAAGAATTCCACGAACGAATGATTCACGGTTGATCCACGCGACACGACGCGTCTCATCGCTCACGGGCTCGGGATGGCAGAGGAGAAGAAATCGTAACGCTCGACAGGTGTACCAAGGGGGGGGGGGTGGCGGGTGCGGCCGGATGCGATACTCGGCCGACTGAACTTCCGGAACGAAGAAAAAAAAAATATTGCTATCGAAGTCTGGGAAATTAGATAAAAAAATTATTGTTAATGATAATGTTACACACCGTAGGTCGTGGGTTCGAGTGTGTTGGAGAAATGTTTGTTTTGTTTTAATGGTAAGGTAACGGTACCGATGTTCAGACACGTCCCAATCTTCGGACGCTCCTATGCAGATCTGATTTATTCCGAATTGAAGTATTGAAAATCCATTATGACACTTGTAATAGTAACTGCAAACATCATATGATGCACAGAAAAAAAGTTACACAAGGTTTGAGCCTAAATTATTTTCTATTGTTGAATTCTGTTAAAACACCGACGATATAGTGTCCGAAGAATG
>JAPYZD010002231.1:0-16652 GCA_030522725.1 Ichneumoninae sp. B BG-2022a | reverse complement strand
GGGGGGCCCCCGGGGGTCCCCGCGCCCCCCGCCCCCAGTACCACCCGGGGCGCCCCCCCCCCCCCCCCCCCCGCCGAAGCTCTAAACGCTCGCGGCGCCCCCGTAACGACGTCGCCAGGGACGCAGGAGCGATGTGTCGTGCAGTAGCTCCTTTCTCGTTCTCCTTGTGTGTATGTGTGTGTGTGTGTGTGAGGTGGTATGTGAGATTCGTAGCCACGAGCTCGTTTCACTGAGTACATCCCTGCGAGCTCCACGAGCTCGCCGTACGGGCGAGAGAGCACGGCCGTTAGCATCGAAACGGTCGCGTCGCCCTCGTTAACCCTTATCCGGACGAGGCGAGACCGTCGACTCTCTCGGCCTGTGTACGCCGGAGCCACCGACACCGACGCGGCTCACGACGCGATGGAGAAATGAGGGACAAATAAAAAGGGAGGGACGAGGAAGATGGGACGGTTTTTCTTGAGCTTGGGGAAAACAGGGCGGTGGGTCTTGGAGGAAAAATAGGCGGGATGCGGATTGCTTACGGCTGCAGCTGGATACCTGGAGGCTCAGGACGGGGTTTTTCAGGGGGAATAAATTGCCTATGGAATCTCTGCGCCGGCGAAATTTTGCCATCGGGCTGTTGAGATGAGACTTATTTCGTATTCGAGAAATTGGGAAGTAGACACTTTTCGCACGGATTTCGGATCGGCCGTATTTTGGACATATTGGGTTTGTGCAGTCGCATTGAGGAAAAGGATAGTGTTTTCTACCATAACGAATACCCAAGGAGAAACTTTCGACTCATGAAATCTTCGTTACATCGGGCCCTGATAGGATCCTGGTAAGGCCTTATTAGGCCCTTGTCAGGCCTTATCAGGAGCCGATGTAACGCTCGAAAAGTTCTACCCGGGTAGTTGCCAGGGGGAACGTCTAAGTAGATAGTTTCTGATAGTGCATAATCAACCGTTGAAACTACAATTATGGTTGCAACACCATCATTTTCTGCGATTGTAAGAACGGGGTAAATTGCCTATGGAATGTCTGTGCCGGCGAAATTTTACGATCGGGCTGTTGAGATGAGACTTTTTCTTTTGTATTCGAGAAATTTGGAAGTAGGCACTTTTCGCACGGATTCCTGATTGGCCATATTTCGGACACATTGAGTTGGTGCAGTCGCACTGAGAAAAAGGATAGTGTTTCCTACCATAACGAATAGTTGCTAGGACGAACGTCTATGTAGATAGTTTCTAATGATGCATAATCAATCGTTGAAGCTACAATTATGGTTGCAACCATCAATTTCTGTGATTGTCGTAACTACAAAATGTAGACCTTGCCCTTAGGAATTAATTTTGATGGTAAAAAGTCAGAATTGTAGCTTTTGCTATGTAACTTTTCTCAGTGCGGACACCTGGAGGTTTGCGAGAACTTGATTTTAGCGGTGAATCAAGTGTGCACAGAATTTCTAGGTCTCGTGAAAATAGTCCGTTTCACCCAGGATTCCGATTTGGCACCATCTCCCCCACAAGATTGAATTAAAAAATACTTTTTCTGTGCAACCCGTCCTTTTCTTTGGGTCACTCATGCGAGAAGATGCAGTGAATCGTTTGACGAGCGAGAGATTCGCCGTGCTCCGTAGTCGTTGATTTCTGATCGTAGAGTACATAGAGTAAATAGTATATGCCAAACAGTAGATACTCTAAAATCGGGGCTCTCTTTCGAGGGGGCAGGGGTGGGGGATGGAGGGGAGGGGGTGGTGGAAGGCTCTCATCACGGATCGGGAGTTACTGGCACGAGCCGTGACGCGATCGTTCGAAACTCCGGGCTGGCACCGCTGGGCTCGAATCCGGACAAGCCGAGGGCGGGAGAAAACAATTGTAGCGTGTAAATTGAAGGGTCGAGGGCTGTAGTCGTCGAGGGGGAGTGCACGGCGCGCGCGTCCCGATGATTCCGAGGGGTGATTTCGAGGAGAGCCGCGCACACAGTGCACGACGTCGCGGAGGCTTGTAGCGCGTGAATTTTCGCAACGACGAGGGAAAGCCCGAGCGGTTTAGTGGGACCAGTGGAGAAACTAGATTTGGAATGGGGGAGGGTGAGGGGTGAAAGCGGGAGCGTGGCAAATGGACCAGAAAGGCAGCCCGGATACGCAGTTCCCGCAACGCATCTACCTTACTATCCCCCGTATACATCACTAGAGATCTTTAACCCTTCGATGGCTCCGATGCAATGAATTCCCGGTCCCGAGGGTTTTCGTTGTCACTTTCGATTTTTCGGTCAATACTTTTTCCAGCAAGCTGGGTCATATTTTTGTCTCTTGGGAAACAAGTTCAGCGTCCTTGGAATGCTTTTTATAAAGGAGACTGGGCGAAGACCGGATATCAGAGGGAGGACGTTCATATCTTAGTTGTAAATTGAAGTTTCGCATAAAAAATCTTCACGGGTAGGAAGTTTGGAATGTGGACCAGCAGATGCCAGCGTTTTACGCCATAAAATTATTGGGAAGTGATTGTTATTAGCAATTGGAAAAAAGTTGATCTGGCCAGTGTCACTGTACCAATTTATTTTGGTCACATTTGACTATAACAACTGTTCTATACGCCGGGAACTCGCGATAGTCTTTTAGTTCAGGGTTGTAAGGCTTGAACACTCGGTAGCGAATTCTTGCTGGTGTAGATTGTCGTCAGGGAACTTGATAACGAGTGATCTTTATTTTTATTCTTGAAGGAGATGGTGGTTAAGCGTTGTTGAAATACGCATTATTTATTTGCTTAACGAACCCAACAAATATTCACGCGACGAAATATTAATACCTAATTTACCCAATAAATGCATCCCTGCTCAATTATCTATATGCAACACCTCTGTCTGCCGCCTCAAAGTTTTCACACCTTTTCATCATTTCCTTTTCGCTTAACTTTTTTCCAAGACTACACAGCAAAAAATCATTGCGTAAAATCGGTACACAAAGTTTCGTAATATTTTTTTGTTAAATAAGTGACAAACTCGATTCTTAAGATTCGAATATGCAACCTTGTCCTTTTATTTCTCGTGTCAATAACAATTTTAGTTTGTACTTTTGTTCGTAAAACTAGAACTGGACGGTGGGAAACGAAAATTAATAAATACAACATTCCGGACCGTTTTTGGACAAAAAGTACAAACTTTTTGTTACTGAGTACAGAGTAAAAATTGTACATTCAACAAACTTTTGTTCTCCACAAACGTCCACAATTATTATCTTGTTAATTTCTCAAAAAATATTCGTAACATTAACTGACATTTTTGCAAAACGGACAAGATTTTTTTTGTGAAGTTAATACGAAAACGTGGATGTTTATGGTCAAGAAACATTGGTATACTTATTTTACCGTGTGCCTTCGCATGCGCCTTACCAAGCGCAAATATCGGACGCGTGGAACGTGCATCGAAGTGCATGCGAATTAGATGCATGGTAAGTTTCGAGCGCGGCGAGTTGCCTTATCCGCGAAGATCGATGTCGTCGGCTATTCCGGCCTCGCGGGCGAGGACGTCGTCGGGAGTAAAGTTACGAGCGGAGTCGCGCGTCTCACGGCGGAGGCGAGCGGTAGAACTCCCCGACACTCGAGAGGCGTGGAGCGACGGCTCTTCGGGATTGAAGATGGATAGACGGAGGGAAAAAAACGAGAAGCATCGGAGGAGTCGACGGGTCTGAGGGCGAAGGAGGGAGAAGCGAAGAAGAGGCGGGAAAGAGGGCAAACAAAAAAAAATATATATATATATATATTTTTTTTAATAAAATAAAAAGAGTCGCGATACACGAAGCGAGAAGTGTGTGGATGGAAGTCGGCGAGACGCCGTAGGGAAGCGAGCAAGTCGACGGGAAATGTTCCTCGAGCCTTCGCGAGCACGGATATGTACTCGCTATATTTTTTTTTGTCTATTCCTTTACGTTTCGCGACGGTAGGTAGCTCGCACGTTCGCATTAATAACCCGCTGCCGGCGCGAGGGAGAGAGGGGACACTCTCGCGAGGGATCCCCGGTTGACTCGCGGCAGGCTACGCCGCGCCGACTTATTCAATTAAAGGGGAACGTGCCCGAGCCGCGGGGACCACGAGAGCCACCGCGGAACAGCGGCTTTTTCAATTATACACACTCCGTCTTTATTCCAGCTGCCCTTCCCCCCCCTCCCCCCCTCTAAATTCTTTATTTCCGTCAACTTTTGCCTCGAGAGCCACGGAGGCGTTCTTCGCTCTCGCTGGATGTAGCTCGCAATTGTATTAACGCGACACCTTAAGGCAATACGATGTTACACCCCGCTCACCTGTCCCACGTTCTGTTGGGTACAAAATTTGTACCGTATGCCGTGTTGAGACCGCAGAACGCTGAGCAAAAAAATCGTCTTTCTCCGCTTCTGCCGATTCACCAATGAGAATTTGCTTATGAACTGTGATGCTTGATTCGGCAACGAAAAATTGATTACAGTTTCTATTACCGACCGCTATATTTTAGATCGTCCCTAGAAGGTCTGAGCACTCCAAAAGGCCGGAAGGACCAGATGAAAAGCTTCAACATTTTTACTGGAGAAGATATTTGATTTTAGTCTCCATAAAAAAATGAAGAACATTAAGAAATGTTCTTTTATGAGGGAATTTCGTAAGAATCCTATATTTCTCTCTTTCCTTCAAATCAAAGAGTTGAAACCCATATGACGTTATTTTTTATTTTTTTATCAAACAAATTATCGATATAGACCGATATAGATCGGGATTTAAATTTTTTAAAGGGATAAAAAGGGACAAATAAAAATTTAAACCATCGATCCGATTGATTACAGTTTCTGTTATCGACCGCGATATTTTATATCGTCTCAAGAATCCCATGAAGTTCCTCATCCAACGCTTCCAAGTTTCTACCTGTAGAAAAATTTTACGTGACTCCATAAAAAAAATTAACGTCATTCTTTTATGAGGGAATTTCCCAAAAAAAGTCACTTCTCTTTCTTCTTCAAACCTCACTAACGAAACCCATATGGAGTAAATTTTTTAATGTTTTTTTCCATTAAACAAATTATCGATACAGACCATCGACAGGCGAAAGTCGCCGCGAGTCCGCGGCTCGGGACGCGTGCAATAATTTTTCTCGCGTAATAAAAAGGTAATAAAAGAGAAATTCGTGAGGGGTCGAACGGGAGGAATCGACGGCCGGGTCTCGCGGAGGAGAGAGACGGCAAGACAAAGGAGCGCCGCTTTTTGCCAAAGGCCGTCGCATCCCCCCGGGGGCTTAACCCGGGGGTTTATCGCGGCGTTATTAATAACCCCACCTTCGGGAACTCTCGTTCTCTCTTTATTCCATTCCATTTCTCTTCCACTCTCCCCGAGCGATCGCGGCGGAGTTCTCTCCTCCCTCGGTCCCGACTGTATACCCGGTCGCCCGGAGGCAATGCCAACGAGCTGCGAGATCTTCTTCTTTCCTCGTAAAACTGCGCGACGGACCGGCGGGTTCGCTCGTCTCCCCGGCACCTCGCTCCTGCCTCTGCCCATAAAGATCCACCGGAGCCCGTCTGAGAGGAGGGCGAGGGAAGAGTCCACACAGGCCTGAAGAGTATCCTCGGGGAATCGCAGGAACCTTTTTTCTTCTACGGAGGATCTCCCCGCGGGAATCCTCCGCCGCTCGCTCCGAGCGACGCTCCGATTATCCCGATTCTTATCGCCCTCACGCGGTTCCGATGGCTAATTATAATGGGTTGATTGTAACGAGCCATTGTACATTCACCGATTATTGTTTTGCGATCCTATGAGCAGAGATCTTTTTATTTTTGTTACAAGTAACAAGTTACGAATAATTAAATTAGATAAAAATATGATCGTGGAATCAGAAATAATAATAGGTGGATTCGAAAGACCGCCATTTATGGGATTATACAACGGTTAGCCATATCAGCTGGAATTGACGTAGAGTGCTTAAAAGTTGCGAAAAAAATTATTAAAATATGTTTTATTTTATTTATTTAAAGGGATGTCCTGGACTTTTTGTAGTCATTGGCCCGGTTTCCTTTTTACAAGTAAATAAATAAATAAATAAATTAAATGTAAAAAACACACCTGGATTTAAATGCTCTTCAAGGCGAAACTCGTTAATAATTAAAAATGTAAAAGTTGTTTTGACGTCAAATCTTTAACGTGCATTGTTTAAAAAATCGTTACTATATCATCCCGACTTACCCTATGGATAATTGATTATCACGAAATAAACACTCGAAATTTTTTTTTACTGTAGGCTACAAATTCGATCAATCTCTTCGTTCCCTTTTTTTGACTCGGGTGCGAAGATTCTACAGCAATTCTTCGCTATCCTTCGCTGCACAATAACTGCATAGATAATCTATCCATCTATCTATCCCCGCCGCAAATCGCAAAAGTCACTGCGAAATAATTATCGAAATTTCTGAGTGAATGACTTTAGTCGGTGTTTCTAGAGTTGGGTTGCGACCAAAATTGAAAGATTTTTTAAAACGTTGAATCGCCAATTATCGTTTTTCAAAAAATCATTGCCATGTCACCCCGATTTGTCCCAATCGGCGGAAACGTGCGACTCCGTCACGAATCGCGCCCTCCGATTGCGAAAGCTCGGTCGCTGTGTATCCGAGTACATCTGATAGACATATGCAGAGTACACGCAATATACGGCGCAAACGTTTCAGTCTGGTCGGAGAGTGCCAGGGAGCCGCTCGACCGGCAGTATGTCACACCGCAAGCGCGATGCTCCACGCCACTCTCCCGTTAGGGCTCCGGACTCTCCCATCCGACGTATAGACCCCAAGTTCGTCCATTAATTACGCAGAACGCGCGGCGGTACGAGCCGTGTCAGACGTCCATTGAATTAGTCTCGTCCCGCGCGCCCCGCGGCTCTCGCGAGAGTTACCCGCATCTCTCGTCCTCTCCGAGCCGCAACACCGTCCCAACCTATCCGATGACCACCGAAGTTCGCATAGACACTCCGGCATCTCCCGTCAGAGTTCACCATCGCCTCTGCTATTTTCTCTCACAGATACATGCTTTACAGATTTTTAGTTTTCCATATTTAACCCTTCAGCCAAACGACCGTGACTTCTTTTAAGCGCAGAAACGATACAGATGATCGTGATAAATTTTTTTCTGCGTTATCAAAAAACAAGACTTCAAGGTAGGTCTGTGCATTTTTACAGATTTTTTTGAGCATGTCAACTTGTTATTCGGATCGTTCGAAGGTTACGTGTTGGCAAATTCTAGGTCGTGAAAGGTTAATCCGTTGAGAATTTAAAGGCGGTTTCTCGTTGAAAAAAAATTGAATTATCTCAACTGATCGGCGCTATTCGGTAATTAAATGCTCAAGGAATTCGGGGTTTTAAATTTTTTGCGTTTAGGCAATACTGTGCGAGAAATTATTTCAGAATTTTCGGAGTGAGATCGAAGAAGATATTTCTGCTCCACAAACGTTCACTTTTTAAAAATGTTATTTAGAATTTTTATTCTCTTGTCGGTTCGCAATATACGAGGTATGTAAGAAGCGCAAGTATTGCTTTAATTAGAGAACTAAACGGAACGCTGACTAAAAATGCAAGAATTAAAGAAACAACTGTAAACTTTTCCGCAAAAAAAGGATTTGTTAAATCTAATTTTTCTTTATTTTTTTTCCGTATAAACGTCTCCGGGTTTTTTTCACATACGAGGTACGTAAGAAGAGCAATTATTGTTTTAGCTCTCTACAAACCGCCGAACGAAAGAAGGTAAAATTACCAAAATAATTGCGAACCTTTGCGCAAAAAAAACGGTTCATTAAAACCAATTTATATTTTTCCCTTACCGTCCAAAACTCCGGCGATTTTCTCCGTGCCTCCCACAAACTCAAGCGGCGCCCACACACGAGGCGCACCAAAGTTCGCGTTGCATCCGCAAAACGGCCGCCTCTATCGGCCGCAAGCATGGAAACCCAAAGTACGTCTGTGGTCCAGCTTCCCGACATAAGCCTTTCCGCAGCATACCCACTGGACCCGCGGCTCGCCTCTACGCATCTCGCGCGCTCCCGCCGACGAAAATATCGTATTCCCACTCTCGCACCAATACGGATACTCATAAATATTTAAATATCACGTACACCGTACGGGAACCCGCGAGAGAGCGCGAGCTCGAGCGGCGTTCGAGCGCATAAATATGTATATTTTCGGTCTGGGATACCGTGGCATCCTCTCGTCCGAATATACGTGTAAGCTGTACATAAATCCATAAATATATGTTCATCTACATATTACATGGATACATGAAACCCGACGTTATATCCGAGCCGAGAGCCGGAAGGGCGCGCCGCGCCTCGCTGGGTGCGCTGGGTGCGTCAAGATCCGCCCTTACGTTTCTCACCGCTCGACGTACGGACACATGGCTCATTTGACTACGCGCGTCACAGTATTATATTTTCTCGTATGTGCGTAAGTACCGATGTATGTATATCGACGCAAAAGCTAGCCTGGATGACCGTGCGCGTTCGTCCGTGTGCGAGCGCGTATGCGCGCGTACGTGGATTACGGGGATGCGTGAGGGCGCATGGGAAGTGCGAGATCGCGGGCTCGGCTGTAGGCGGGTATGTAAATACGTAAAACGATCGGGCGAAAACGGTCCCTCTTCCCTACCGCCGTATGCAAAATCCCACCGAGCGGGGCTTCGTTCGTCCCGACTGCGAACGCTCCCGGCCAATATTTTTCTCCTACGAGCGCCTCCTCCGACTCTCCCAGCCGGCAATCTCTCTCTCCCCCGTCGATGTAATCCGATCGGCACGAGTACGCACCCGAGAAACTCGATTACTTCACGGGGACTCTGCTCGTCTCGCCGACACTTTGAACGCGTGCGGTAGCGGAATCTCGTTCTCGTAACACTCTTTTCTCGTTCTTCCTTTCACTTCGCCGAGAAAAAAAGGCTGGTCGCGTAATTTTTAAGTGCGCTGGGATGAGACGAGACTTCTGGCTTTTTGCACTCTTTATTGGGGAGTTGGGTGGGAGGAATTTATCGTTATATTAAGTTGTTCCGCATGGACCATTTTTTTCATGTCCTACACACAACACAGTGATTATTGCATATATCAAATAATGTATGTGTGATATATTTAAAATATCTGTTAAAAAATGTGTATATGAATACATGAAAAAAAAAATCCAAGGGGTATGAAGTTCCCCCTCCTCTCCCAAAAAAAAGAAAAAAATCGAAACAAGTCAGCTTGACACTTGCAAACTTACCCAGCCATCACAAAAACAATTTATTTTTAAAAACTGGGAGAAAAACAAAAAGGGGATGAAAACCTCATTTGAAAATCGAAACAAAAAGCTAAAAAAATGTCCCAACTAAGATATTAAAAAATATACTAAAATAAGAAACCAGAAATAAAAAAGACGAAAGGAGCTGCTTCGAGTACTTGAAAAACCTCACGTACTTGACATATAAAAATGTTATGTTTAAAATACGTTTTGGAATGAATCTCTGCACGTATGTGTCTTCAAGTACGCAAAGGGTTTATTTAATTGACATTTCGATCATACAAAATCGGCGAATTTTATATATTTCAAATATTTTTTTCCATACATTAGATTTCTGTGGGGTATAGGAAAGAGCGGGGCAAAATGGGACAGTGGGACAAATCGGGACATTGGAACAAAACACAACATTCCAATAACTTTTGGATGACGGAGATGGTGGTAAGTGGGACAAAACGGGCTTGAAAATTCGGATATATCGTTGGCACAAAACGGGGCAAAAATTATTGGAAAATTGAGTTTCGCCCCGGTCTCATTTCGCCCTCCCCTATCTTTGCACCGGGGACAATTCAGCTCGTGACAAATGTTACAATATTTCGCATATCAACCAGCGCTATATTTCCGCTTAATACGATCGACAGATAAAAATCTCTATCCATTCTCTTATCACCGTCCAGAAGAGGCTCATCGATCCCAAAATAATGATTACAACAATTTCTTTCAAACATTTCATCCAACCCGTTTTACAAAATGTCACGATCAAAAACTCACATTCAAAGAAACTTTTCAACAGTCCAAAGAGCCCAACGATAATTTTTCCCGCTCTCTCGACGTTCTTCCTCAGAAGTCTCTCTCTCTGCCAAAGCAATAAAATGTCATACGACTACTTCAATAAAATCCACTTCATCGCGCTCGAAGTGCGTGCGACGAGAGCGCCAGGCTCACAATTTTTTTCTATTATTTATTTTTTTAATCTCCGCAACCCATCACACCTGCCTACTTAGCTACAGTCCGCGGTAGGAGTGCTCGCAGCCGTGCCTCATGCAGATAGCGAGCTGCACAAGCTGCCTTCGGAGCCAACGCGGAAGGGGGGGTGGTTGGGAGGGCGAAGGGGGTGAGGAAGGCGAGGCTGAGCTTTTTCGACTTTATCCTCCCGCGTTAACGGAGCTTTCCGCTGATCCCGGAAGTACGAACCGCTCGAAATCGTTCGGAGGTGGAGTCAACACCCGCGCCTCTCCGTTTCTCCCTCGCCCTCTCGCGCTCCGCTAAATTTCGGCCTCGCTCGCTCGCTCCTTGCTTTCGCCTCGTCTCGTTGCGCTTCCCTCGTCCCATCGTCTTCTCTCCCTCGGCCCGGCGCCGTCCTTCTCCCCCTCGCACCGGGGATATCTGCTATGCGCGCTCGCGTAATAGCCTCGTTCCTGGCGTGCGCGATGGCAGATACGCCGAGCACCATCGCACCGCGTCGCGCTCCACAGCCGGAGGGCGAGCGATAAATGGTGCCGCGCCGCGCGCCACACCGCTCTCTCGCTCTTCCTTCTTTCCCCCTTTCTCTCTCTCTCTCTCTCTCTCTCTCTCTCTCTCTCTCCATCCTCTCGTCGAGCAACGAGACTCGAGGCTCTCTCCAACGCCAGCATGCCGCCCCGAGAGAGCTCGAGAGCGACGGAATATCGCCCCGAGGAGACAGCAGCGCGCCATACAGGACCTGACAAAATTTCATTTCCATCGACCTTCCACCCACGCCGATGCTCGTCATCATCGATACTCCAAACTTTGTCAAAAAATTTTACAAAAATTTCACTCTCCCCAAATATGAAATTTTTAATGATAATAATGATAATAATGATAATAATGATAATAATGATAATAATGATAATAATGATAATAATGATAATAATAATAATAATGATAATAATAATAATAATGATAATAATGATAATGACATCGAATTATTAACGTCTTTTGAGAAGAAGTTAAGGGTTTAGATCGCTGCAGTGAAAATCATTTTGTCATCGAGACATTTTCAACGAGGTTGTTTTCGAAGAGATGTTCAAGATGAGACCCTTTTCTCCTTGTAGCAAAACAAAAGAAAACAAAAAACCGGCTTTGTTTTTTCCTTCACTTCGTTATTCAATTACCCTGCCGGGAACGTCGCGGAGGAATTATTTCTCGTTTCTTCAATCGGGGACCAATCGAGGGCAGACAGATAGACGACCATTTCAGAATTTCATTTCGTTCGAACTTCCACCCACGGCAATGCTTATCATCATCGATACTCAAAACTTGATCAGAAAATTTTCAAAAATTTCCCTTCTACCGAAATATTACATTTTTATTATTATTCATAGTAATAATTTAATAGTAATAGTAATTGTAATAATGTTGAATTATTATCGACTTTTAAGAAAAATTTAAGTGAAGTGCTTAAATCGCTACAGTAAAAAAAATGTTCTTCAGAAATTATCAACGAGGTATTTTCAAAGAGATGCTCAAAGAGATAAAAAAAACAAAAAACCGGCTCTGTTTTTTCCTCCACTTCGTTATTCAATTACCCTGCCGTGAACGTCGCGGAGGAATTATTTCTCGTTTCTTCAATCGGGGACCAATCGAGAGCAGACAGATTGATGACGATTTCGCGGAACGGCTGCCGAAGCCGAGCCCGCCGCTCCCTCCTGCGGATCTATCCGCGGAGGTAGTGAGAATTCTTGGAACGCGCTGTAAAGAGAGCCTCGAGTTTCGAGTCTCGACGGCGGTCGCTGGTGTACGCAAAGCCCCGGCGTTGCTGCCGCTGGTGCGCGAAAGCTAGCGAGACGGAGGGAGAGCGAGCGATCGCGCGAGCCCCGTAGGAGAATAACGGTCCGTGTGAGCGGCCGCGCGGGTGCGACGGAGACGGAACCGGAGAACCGAGAACCGAGGGCCAGGAGCCCGCACTCGGTTATTTATCACGCGCGGCGCGGTTCGCCGATCGTATCCTCTCCTCCTCCTGCTCCTCCCTTCGCCATCGTCGCGCGTCCTCGGCAGCCTCGCGACCGCGTCTCTCGCCGGTGCTTCTCATTCCACGACACTCCAACTTTCCTCCTACTCCTCCACGTACTCTCCATTCCCTCCGTCTCTGCACTTCCCCCCCTCCCCCTGCGGATTCTCCTCCTCCGGTTCCTACCTTACCGACCGAGCTATACACGATGCGGCTCTCACTTCCTCGCGCGCTCCGATCACCGTTTCTGCCTTTCAGACCTCGGGTGCTCACTTCTCTCACCGCGCACTTCTTCCGTGTATGTATGTATATATCGTGCATGTGTTTCGCCTTTTAAAAAACAGAAAGGCCCAACACGGTCCATTTGGCACATGAAGTGATGCCGCGCACAACCTTTTGCTTCTCAGCAACCGATACGTGCCTGTATCTCCGTGTGTGAATATCTACTGTTGAGGTCCAGATGAAGGTATCCGGGAAGTTCTCATGAGGAGGTGGAGACGGTGTAGCTATTGAGCTGGGTCTGACCCAGGTTTTCAGTGTTTTCTTTTAACTTTAAAAGAAGTGTCGAATACAAGAGTTTTTCAGAATTTTCGCAGATTTAAAAATTGTGGCGATGAATAAATTTATTATTTTTAATTATAAATAATTATAAATCATCTGAAACAATCGGAAAAAATTCTTGTATGTGAAACTTGATTTTTCATAATTTTTGCAGATTTTGAAATTGCGGCGATCAATACATTTTTTTTATTATAAATAATTGTAAACAATCTAAAAAAAATCTAAAAAAAAACAGAAGTCCCATCTCATTCATAACACAAAAAGTGATGCTGGATACGCTCTTTTGCTTCCCAGCAGTTGATACCTACCTGTATCCACTGCCGAGATGCAGACGGACGAATCCGGGAAGCCTATTCGTGTTAAATGTGCAGACGGTATAGCTATAGGGTATACAGGGTATACGTAGACAGTGGTAACGGAGCTATACACGTCCAGCCGTGGAGCACGTTCCACGACTATCCCTCCCGCAGTCGCCGAAAGTGCGACCGAGCGAACTTAACGACAAGGACATCCTGGAAGCTCGGGCTGGCCGGCGAAGCAAGAGGGACTCGTTACGAGCGACCGCGTCCTCGTCCCACTGTTCCTCTCCCTTGGATTATCGTCCCGCAGTCGCGCCAGACCAGTCCGACCCGCAACCCCTCGGTCCGATGCCGTTCTGGCCGTTACTACTGCGCTGCTGCCGTCGCCTTTCCACTTCTAGTGGTACGACCTCCCCTCGCCCTCCCGCCGGACACCTCGTATATCTCTCCCGAGGGCAGCGACGGCACTCCCGACAGGCCAACCCTCCACGACGTCCGCGCGGCGTCGTCAACCGGCTGTACAAGACTTATTTGCGAGGCTATACCGCGTGTGCCCGACGAACTGCGTCACACTGCGAACTCGCTTTCTCCGTCTGGGTTCTACGACGACGTCGCGACGACCCTACGGTGGCCCACAATTACCGGGCAAACTGGACCCAACTTTTGGGATCCCCACTGACGGGGAGTAACGCAGGGAAGGGCTTCGCGATGATTGATATGAACGGGAAACTGGAGACGATACGGTGGTTAAGCTTCGACGTACACTACGGGGAAAAGTTTTTTTCCCCGACTAGGCTAAAATGACCGTATTTCATGCGGGTAGGTGTGACGCGGGTGGAAAGTTACCGATTTTTGAACAGGGAGGAAAAGTAGCCGAGCGGGAGGAAAAGTAGTACTTTTCCTCCCTAGGGAAGACAAAAAGCTGTCTAGCCGGTGGGCCGTTGCAGACATAAAAATATACTCAATTATAGCATAGTCGGGAAAAATATAGCGTATACCACAAGGGAGGAAGTGCATTTTCACCTCATGTGAATTTACTCGGGCATCGAACTTCACACTCGGTGAAAAGACGTATTTTTCTCCCTTGTAGCATAATATACTAATTTTTGCTCGAATATACGTGTGAGGTATGAAATCCATCTGAATCCAAATCGACCTGAGTCTGACCGTTCACAACTTGGATTAGGCCCGGGATTTTTTATATGTTTGAACTCTCGATAGCACTCAGATTTTTATTTAAATTTTTTTAGATTGTTAATAATAATTTATAATTCAAAAACGTAATTTAGGGTAAAAGTGGGGAATATGGCCCGGTACATATATGATTGATTTACGTGTTAATCGGGGTGGCCCGTATTCACCACTTTTACCCTATTGATCGCAAATTCTCAAAAACGCTGAATAATGATGTGTCACATATGAGAATTTTTAAGATTTTGGGCTGGGGTGGGTCGATGTCACATTCTATTTTTTCGAAAACGAATAATCCATGAAATTTCTTTATACCATTTTTTTTGCACCTCCAAAATGGAAGAATCTGATTTCGAAAGATTCTGAACACATTACTGAACTTCCAGTGTCGGATCTCGATGAACAACCAAGAAAAGAGGAACAGAACGAACGAAACAACGTCCATTACATCCGATACATTCATCGAATCGGGCACGTTGATAGTCGAAGCGCAGCGAAGTGGGGAGCCAGGGAAAGGCGGAAAGACGGAGAGACGAGAAAAGAGAACAAACAAGCCGGTATCGGGGAGACGTTCGGTGAATTGTCACCCACCCAGCCGCCCTCTCTTTTCCGCCGAGATCCGCGTAGCCCTTCGATTGCCACGGACCGGACGTTTTCTCCCGCGCTCTCTCGCACCCTCTCCGGGGTTAGGGGCGTGATGCTTGGTGATTGGAATTAACGACTTGGCGACCGTATTGATTATTTGCTCCCCTCTGAGGTCTTATCTGACTTTTTCCAACCTTCCAGCCTCAGCGTCTTCCCATCTTCCCGGTCTCGCGTTCTCTTACTTTCATTCCTTTCATATATATTTTTTTTACATTTTTCCTCCGGCTCGCCGTCCCGATATACCTCCGCACCGCCCTTGGCGGTCTCGGCTGGTACGTGGAATTTTATTTTCCTCAATTTTTTTTTATCCAAGAAGAAACTCCTCAGGAAGACCTCGCAGACGGACGCGCAGAAGTCCGGCCCGCGCGACTCTTCCCGGGCTTCGAATTTAGATCGAGTCGGTCCATCCAGCGCGAGTCTCTTAACTTTCCATTTTTTTGTTCATGCCGTATTTTTTCTTCCGAACTACCCGGCGAAGATTCGAGCCCCGTATTTCGCCGGGAATCTCCCTGCTCGCCGAAACCCTTCCAAGTTCATCCAGCAGCGGAGATCCCATCAAGATGGACCAACCTTACACTCTCAAAAATATTCTCTTGCTGCAAATAGAAAATCACGTTCCTTCAGAAGGATCGTCTTCTTATTTCAGGCCTAAAATGCATTCATTTTAAGACTAGAGGAAAATTTATCTATCGCATATTTCGCCCATCCACTTATGTTAAGAGGAGAAAGTTTTGATATAAAAAGCCTTTTCATCTAATTTCAAAATTGTGTAATACAAAAATTCTCAAATCGTGCCACTGGATGCAATTCAAATCTTTAAGGCCTAAAATGCATTAATTTTAAGACTAGAGGAAAATTGATCTATAGCATATTTCGCCCATCCACTTGCGTTAAGAGGAGAAAGTTTTGATATAAAAAGCCTCTTCATCTAATTTCAAAATTGTGTAATACAAAAATTCTCAAATCGTGCCTCTGGATGCAATTCTGATCTTTACCTTCTAATTCGATGGCGACTTCTCGGGACAGTCCGATTTTCAGAATAAATTCTTCCGATCTAAGCATCTGACATCTCATCGAAAGTTTTGGCGAACGACTGTTATCAAACTGAATAGCTGTTTCGATTCGTTGTTATGGAGACGCGGAAGCGCAAATATTAAATAGGGTAAAAGTGGGGAATATGGCCCGGTCCATATATCATTGATGTACGTGTTAATCGAGGCGGTCCATATTCACCACTTTTACCCTATATCGGGTGAGAGGGATTCGTTTGAATCCACTGGGAAAGGATTCATTTTCATGAAAAAGGGATATCATTTTAGATGTAGAGGAGTCGCGCTTCAGTAGAATAAATTTCCGACACAGAAAATAATAAAATAATCTAAATAAAAAATGATTATCCGCTTACTTTGAGATTAGAATTAATTTTTAGTATCAAGAAACTTTTCCCTTGTCGCCAATCGGATTTACCGCAAGCGGAATAATATTTTGATCCAAATAGCATATTTCGGAAAGTGTACCAATTTTTCCGCGGTGCGTAACGAAAGTCTCGCCCGAGCAGCGGCCATCGGGTCCATTTTATCCCACTCTTCCCTGCATAGTACCTGTAGGGTAGAGCGGGGCAAAATGGGGCAATGGGGCAAAACGGGGGTTTTGGGCAAAACGTCATTTTCCAATAATTTTTAGATGCCCGAATTCGCCCTATCGGACACATCAGGCTTTTCTGCCCAGTTTTGCCACCTTGTCCGAT
>JAPYZD010002230.1:0-31069 GCA_030522725.1 Ichneumoninae sp. B BG-2022a | reverse complement strand
AAAAAAAGTTTTGTTGCCGGGTAATTTGTTAACCAATTAATTTTTTGATTAATTTGTTAATAACATTTTGCAATTATTATTATGCAAAATTAATATTCTTAGTACCTTTAGTATACACGATTTTTTTTCACATTTTTACACAATCAAGAAGTACTTGCAATTTTCACTTATTGTTGTCGAACTTATGCGAAGTCAGCGCGCAGCGAGACTCCCTCCTTAATACGCGTCCTCGAGTTAATTTCAGGTTCTTTTTTTTTGCGATTCAACAATACACACGTGGAAAGGGTAGTCGGGAAAAGAGAATGAGGAGTTCGGCTGTTTTTTTTGTTTTCTCCGATATTCGTTCGAACTTTCACTTTCGCCGTGCGGCTGGAAAGTGCTGATTCGATTTCGCAAACGCGCAGAGCAATCGCGCGGGTTTCGTACACAGTAAAAATAGTTTGTACCTTTGACAACAACTTATTGTCCACAAACTTCCGGAATTTCTTATTTGTTAAATTCCCGATCGCGCCATCCAGCTCTAGTTTTACAAACAAAAGTACGAACCAAAATTGTTAATGACACGGGAAATAAAAGGCCAGGATTGTATAGTCAAACCTGAAAAAAAGAGTTTGGCACCTATGTAACAAAATTATTTTTACGAAACTTCGTATACCGTTTTTGCGAGATTATTTTTACTGTGTAACGCGTGTGCCAGTTTGTTAATGTCAAGTCAACTCATCGAACGATGGTTTCGAATTGCAGGTCTCGTGCTCGACAAGAAGATGGAACCCCTCGCAAGAGTGGCGATGCGATCGTTCGGGAGCGGTTTAGGGTCCTGCCGTGGATTATTGAGTCCTTCCGTGAGGATCGTCAACCGAAGGGAACTGAGCTCACAGGAAGTTTTCGCTCGCGAGGACAAATATGGAGCTCACAATTATCATCCACTTCCGGTTGCACTCACCCGTGCCGAGGGTGTCTTCATGTGGGACCTCGAGGGTAAACGATACTACGATTTTCTCAGTGCGTACTCGGCCGTAAATCAGGGTCACTGCCATCCGAGGATCTACAAGGCGATGGTCGAGCAAGCTAAGGTTCTCACTCTCACCTCCCGAGCCTTTTACTCCGATGTTCTCGGCGAATGGGAGGAATACGTTACCAAACTCTTCGGGCAAGTTTAGCCACCGAACAGGTTTCTTAATAATATTTTTGATTTTTAATATTTTAATATTTAAAAAAATGTATTTTATTTCTAATATTTTAATATTTTGAAAAAATGTATTTTATCTTTTATATTTTAATATTTTTGATCTGGATTATTTTTTTTGTTTTTTTTAGATACGACAAATGGTTACCCATGAATACCGGAGTCGAGGGCGGTGAGACGGCGTGCAAGTTGGCTCGAAAATGGGGCTACGTTAAGAAAGGCATACCGGAGAACGGAGCGAAGATCGTATTTGCCGAGGGTAATTTTTGGGGAAGAACGATGAGCGCCGTTTCCTCGAGCACGGATCCCAGCAGCTACGCCGGATTCGGTCCGTTCATGCCGGGCTTCGAGATAATACCGTACGACGATCTCGAGGCACTGAAGAAATCGCTCGCCGATCCGAACGTGTGCGCCTTCATGGTGGAGCCGATACAGGGCGAAGCTGGTGTCGTTGTGCCTAAGGTATCGATAAGCGCGCTCTTCGCTAACGTTTTCTCGTTTTTATATCATCGTGCGAGGGGGTCTGAGACGAGTCGAGAAATTCCTGCGCGGAGCGATAAGCCCCGGTGAGCGATGGACGATAAGACCGTTATCTTCTTACGCTCCTCGAGTCGGGTTGATAGGATCGATGAAAGTGCACGATGGCTTGACACGTAATTCAAGGGGGGCTTTCCACGGACGGAACAACAACGTTACGACATTTTTTTTATTATAGAACAAAAACTAATGAACCATGCTTTTTTGCCCAACGTCGTTGGGCCTAAAATAACGTTGAATAACTCTAAAAAATAACGTTGAATTTCAGGACGGTTACCTGAAAGGCGTGAGGGATCTCTGCACGGAAAGAAATGTCCTCTGGATCGCCGACGAAGTACAGACCGGTCTCGCCAGAACTGGAAGACGTCTGGCGGTGGACCACGAGAACGTAAAGCCGGATATATTGATTTTGGGAAAAGCTCTTTCTGGTGGATTTTATCCGGTATCGGGTATTCTGGCGAACGACCCTGTTATGCTGAGCATCAAGCCCGGCGAGCACGGTTCCACTTACGGAGGCAATCCTCTCGGCTGCCGCGTCGCTCTCGAGGCCATGCGCGTTCTCGAGGAGGAAAAACTCGCTGAGAACGCGGAGAGAATGGGGAAGATTCTACGCGACGAGCTGAGAAAATTGCCCGAAGACGTGGTGACCCTCGTGCGCGGCAAGGGACTCCTCAACGCCATCGTCATCAACGAGAAAATCGACGCTATGAAGATCTGCCTCGAGCTCAGAGATCAGGGACTACTGGCGAAACCGACTCACGGACACATTATCAGACTCGCACCGCCCTTGGTCATCGCCGAACCACAGATTCGCGAATGCGCTCAAATTATTTCTCGCGTCATACTCAATCATGGAAAATAAGAGCAAATACAGAGATAAACGATCTTAATGTTTACCAAGAGAGTTTTGTTCTTATCGGAGTGGTGACGTTCGTGCGCGGCAAAGGACTCGTCAACGCCATCGTCATCAACTACAAAATCTACGCTATGAATGTCTGCTCGAGCTCGGAGATGGTGGACTACTGGCGAAAGTGATGTAACGGCCCTACATTCCATATAAGAGGACGATTTGAATGAAAGAAATACATAATCTTACTCCCGGTGAATCCCGATGATCACCATACGTTTTCTCCCTTCGATACTTCGTCCGACTATCTACAATACCAATATCTCCAGGCTCCCGAACTCTCCGCTCGATCATTACACCGACGCACGGGTGCTCAGATTCGCGAATGCGCTCTAATTATTTCTCGCGTTATACTGGGTCATAGAAAATAAGAGTAAACACATTTCTGAAGAAAATACATTTATTCTGCCCAATTCGTATATTGTTGTCGAGTTAGCTGCGACACTTATTGCTCTTGAAATTTTCTAACGAGACGTTCTTTTTGTATTTTAGTATTTTATAAGACTCCTTTTATTGTTGTTCCTTCACTTTGTTTGGTGGATATATTTACTTAGTTCTGTGGCGTACTCTCTCAAAATGCTGTTGTCCGTTTGGTCAATACGTTTACGCGTCGCGCCTGTAATTGGGCACAATCCGTTAACATATGAATAAATAAAAATAAATAAATGAACAAATATAAAGCCACATGATTTTAATGTATACTAGGAGAGTTTTGTTTTTATCGAGTCCTCAACGCCATCGTCATCAACGAGAAAATCTCTGCTATGAACATCCTCGAGCTCGGGGACTACCGGCGAAACCGACTCACGTACATATTCTAAGACTCGCGCCACTCTTGGCGATCACCGAACGGCAGATTTGCGAATGCGCTCAAATTATTTCTCGCGTGATACTCGACAACGGAAGCATAAGAGTAAACACAGAGATACACGATTTTAATGTTTATACGAGACTTTTGTTCTTATCGACGCGGTCTTTCGATGGGAACACGTGTGTCGCGGAGGCGGATTGAGGAGCGCCTCGAGATTTATTATTAGCCGTTTGCTGATAACGTTTTCGCAACGCTCCGTTAGATTTTTAACCGAATCGATACGTTGCGATCGATTCGGAGCTTTCTGCAATAACGAATTGTTGACTGTGACGTCGAAACACCGGCTGGGGGAACTTCGACCCTCGATGGACGATCGACCGACAGACACTCGACGCCGGAATTTCTTATGCTACACAGTTGTTTACTGCAAATTGTGTTTCACAAAATTTTTTTATCTCGAGTGGCTCCGGGCTCGTCGAGCGAGAGGCAACGATTATCCACGTCCGGCGACAATCTTCGACTCTATCTCTTTACGATTCCTCTTCGACTCTCTTTCCTGTGTAGATGTGAAATTTATTTCGATTATCGTCTTCGATCATCGATCACTATCGAAGCACCGTCGGCCTTGTGCTGCATAATAAATTATCATGAGCATACCGTCGACGTTCGGGCGAGCCAAAGAGAACCGAAGAAACAAGCCGCTGACGATCGAAGCTATAATCTTGTATAGAAAGAGAATTTTTATTCTTCAACTTCGGAGATA
Organism: Ichneumoninae sp. B BG-2022a; assembly: GCA_030522725.1. Classification (NCBI taxonomy): domain Eukaryota; kingdom Metazoa; phylum Arthropoda; class Insecta; order Hymenoptera; family Ichneumonidae; species Ichneumoninae sp. B BG-2022a. The sequence goes on along the minus strand of JAPYZD010002230.1, from coordinate 26,865 downwards.
AGCATCAATGCGGAGTGGGCGAGACGAGATAGCTGCCGAGTAAGAACGGTGTCGTTCATTGTTTGCTGTTTGTTGTTTGTATTTGTCTACCGGCGCCCGTCTCCTCGGATCTCGCGCGATTCTGGCCCGTTTATTCATTATCAGGGTCTCGGAATCCTCCCCTCGAAGCCCCCCTCTGCATAAACCAAAAGGTCGACGTTTTCTTTGTACAATAACAATTTCGTGCAAACAATGCGACTACCTTCGTACCCCCTCCCCAGGCCTGCTCGTCGTTATTCGTTATAAATAAAATGTAAACCGACGGAGGAACGTCAGACACTCGATAAAAGTCAGCCCAAAAGTTTCACCGAAGAATCGTTACTGTTCGCGGCAGCGTCGCTTCGTTTATAGCGTCTTCACAAATAACGCGAGTTGGATCGGTTTTAGTCGACAGAAAAATTGGATAAACAATGCAGTCGATGAAGCGAACGATTTTGAATGCTTCGCGAGACGGAAAGCTCATCAGATTCTTGAGCTCTCAAGAGGTGATGGCACGAGACACCAAGTTCGGCGGGCTTCACTTCAAGCCACTGCCGGTCGTGCTGACGAGAGGCGAGGGTGTGTACTTGTGGGACATCGATGGAAAACGGTACCTCGATTTCCTCGCGGGCTTCTCGACGGTCAATCAGGGTCACTGCCATCCCCGGCTCGTCGAGGCGATGAGGGACCAAGCCGGAAAGCTCTGTCACACGTCGAGGGCATTTTATAGCGATCTTCACGGTGAATTGGCCGAGTATCTGACGAAACTCTTCGGATATAACAGATTCGTGCCTATGAACACAGGTGATAAATTAATGATTAAAAATTTACAATAAACCGCAGAGGAAGAATTAGAACGTGTACGATAATACTTTGCAGGGGTCGAGGGTGGCGACACAGCCCTGAAGATGGCGAGACGATGGGGTTACAAGGTGAAGAATATACCAAGCAACAAAGCCACTGTCTTGTTCGCGACGGGCAACTTTTGGGGACGTTCGATAGCAGCGATTTCAGCGTCGAGCGAGCCCATGAGCTACACGGACTTCGGTCCCTTCGTCCCGAGCTTCGAAAAAATACCGTACGACGATCTCGAGGCTTTGGAAAATAAATTCAAGGAGAATCCGAACATCTGCACGTTCATGGTGGAGCCCATACAGGGCGAGGCTGGTGTCGTGGTTCCGAAGGTGAGAGCTCTCGACGAATGTGAGCGGAGTCCCGACTGCAAATCGGTAATAATGGTGTTTGTTAATTTTTAAAAATCGTTTTAATCGTCCAGGATGGATACTTGAAAGGTGTGAGAGATCTGTGCACGAAATACAATGTTTTGTGGATCGCCGACGAAGTCCAGACCGGTCTCGGTAGAACCGGGCACAGACTCGCCGTCGATTACGAGAAACAGAGGCCCGATCTCGTGATACTGGGCAAAGCTCTTTCCGGTGGAATGTATCCGGTATCCGGAGTACTGGGCGACGATAGGGTGCGTAAAAATTTCGATCCAACGGATATTTTTCATGCATATGAGGTGATGAACGAATGTTAACGAATTTCACCAACCAGATAGTTACGGTTCTCGAGACCGGAACTCACGGAAGTACGTTCGGCGGTAGCCCGATGGCTTGCAGACTGGCTCTGGAGGCGGTGAAGATCATAGAGGACGAAAAACTTGCCGATAATGCCAAGCGGCTCGGTAAAATCATCAAGGAGGAACTGGAGAAGGTACCGAAGAACATCGCCAGCCAATTCAGGGGTCGCGGACTACTCGCCGGTCTTGTAATCAACAAAGGTACGCAAGCTTCGGTGCGACGGAGTCCTGGGCCTAAAAAAAATAAAAAAATAACCATGTGAAAAATTGATTCAACAGAATTCGCCGAGGGTTGGGACGTGTGCCTGAAACTGAGGGACGCCGGCCTCCTGAGTAGACCGGCTCACGGACAAATCCTCAGAATATCGCCGCCTCTGACGATCAACGAAGAACAATTAAGAGAGGGACTCGACATCATAACAAAAACTCTGCGCAGTTATTGACATTCCCGATTATTACCCAGTTTCCCATTGTCGTCATAATACTGTCATTATACTTTATTAGGCCGAGAGCGGGGCAGAACGGACTTCCATTTAAGATAAGACTGTTTTTTTACGTCCCGCGAAGAATCGATTAAAACAGTCCGTTTTGCCCCGCTCTCTCCTACCAACAAAACGAATAAACAAATGTTTTACTCATTGAAACCCACGTGACTTATGTTTGCTGATCGCGATACGATATCAGTTTTGCGCGTCGCTGTCCCTCTCGAGGCGGAAAGTTGCGAAAACAATTGCACAGTTCGAATTTGTAAGAATCGCTGGCATTGTTTGTACTCTCTGTCTCCTCAGACGAGCCACGAGTTTGTAGCGCTTATCGCACAATCCGCATTGGTTGAGCCTCAGTGAGTTGTGGGTGCGATTGTGAAAAGCTCTTCGCGCACATGGCTCACTCGAACGGCTTGACCTTGGTGTAAATGCGAATGAACCTCCATTTAAGATAAGACTTTTTATGTTCCGCGAAAAATTGATAAAAACAGTCTCTTTTTGCGCCGCTCTCTCCTGCCGATAAAACGAATAAACAAACGTTTGACTCGTTGAAACCCACGAGAGTTGTTCTTACTGCTCGCGATGCGGTATCAGATTTGAGCGTCGCTGTGCCTCTTGAGGTGTCTCTTGAGGCTGAAGGCTTGGGAAAACAATTGATCGCAGAGTTCGCACTTGTAAGACTCGGTCGCATTGTGTGTGCTCTCGTGTCTCCTCAGATGAGCCGCGAGTTTGTAGCGTTTGCCGCACAATCGGCACTGGTGGGGCCTCAGCGAGTTGTGGGTGGCTTCGTGAGTCTTGAGGTGACTCGATTGCGAAAAGCTCTTCGTGCACATGGCGCACTCGAACGGCTTGACCTTTGTGTGAATCCGAAGGTGCTCGACGAAATTGCCTCGCGCACCGAATGATTTTCCGCAGTAGTTGCACTTGAAGAATTTACCGGCGGCATTGTGAGTTCGCAGATGAACTTTCAAATTGTACTTCTGACTGAAGGCCTTGTGGCATATCTCGCATCGGAACAGTCCCTTGCCGGTGTGGAGCCTCAGGTGGGCTTTCAAATTCTTCAGGAGACTGAACTGCTTGCTGCACATCGAGCACTCGAACTCCTTCGGTCTCCGGTCGAGACCGCTCGCGGCTCTCGACGACTCGTGAATCCTCGAGTGCTCCGCGAGATACGAGGGATACGGAAAGGTTTTGTCGCATATCTCGCAACGATGAACGTTCACCAGAGTGTGGAGTCTCGTGTGCGCGTTCAGCTTGCTCCTCGACGTGTAAGCTTTGTCGCAGTGGATGCAGGCGTAAGGCCGCTGACCTGTGTGCCGCAGATTGTGCGCTATCAATTTCGATCTCTGCAAGAATGATTTATCGCAGAGACCGCACTTGTGCAATTTCCTCGGTGTACTCTGGCAATCGGGGATGTTCAACGAATCTTTGAAAATCTCGTCCCTCGGAAGACACAGAGGCTGGGTTTGCCGCTCGTTCGGCGCGTCGTGCCGTATATCGACGTCGGCGAAGCTCGGAAAGCGCAGCATCTGATCCGAGCACGTGTCGCTCGAAACTTCGCTCTCCCCGGAGTCGATGTCTTGCCGTCGCACGTGCGACGAGTCGTCGTTGACGCTTATGTTCCTCGAGTCGAGGGCCATGTGAGCGGAGTAATTTATCGCCTCGATGGGCATCTCGTTGTTGCGGCTGTAGGACAAATTTTGTATGCCGCTGTGAACCGACTGACCGATACTCCGCTCGAAATTTCCGGTGCGAATGTCGTTGATCTTGGGATCGGCGACGATCGCGAGATTGTCGTCGTCGCAGGAGGTCTCGACGTCCTCGCGGCAGTGGTTCAAGCCGTGATGGTTTATCAATTGTACTCTGTTGGTGAAAGTGTGATTGCAGATCGAGCAGTGAAGAGCGCAGGCGGCTCGGCCGTTTTTCGCCGGCGAGACGGTCTCTATGATTCCTTGCGGCGCGAACGCGCCCGGCAAGAGTCCGGAAGTCTTCTCCAGTCGGGAATCGGCGCTCATGTACCCCGAGACACCCTGAGACTCCACGATGTTCATGTGCTGAACTGGCCTCGCCTCTCTGACGAAGGGTAAGTGGGCCTGGGCGTGAGCGCAGAGCTCCTGGTAGGTGGCAAAAATTGCACCGCACTCCGAACATTTTTGAGACTTGTGAGAAGTCTGAACCGGCGGGAAAACTTTCTGCTGGTGGTAGAGCTTGGAGCTGGGAACCGCTGCGTCGAGTGCCGCTCTGGAAACCTGGAAAATAGAGTTTATTTTTTTTTACATGGCGTCCAGTAAAAAGTCTACAAAATTCGAGTACAGTCAAGGAGATTCAAGAACAATTTCCAGGACATTTACAGGTTGTATTGGGACATTTATAAAGAATGAAAAAATGTATATCGCACGCAAAGTATGAAATAATATTTAGTTTGATAAGAAATTTAAAGACATTCCCAGGCTTTTTCAAGAACAGGTCCAGGACTTCAAGGACTGCTCAACACCATGTTTTAACGCTTTTCTAGTCAGTACGCAGAGATGTGATAAATTGATAAATGTATCGAAGAGACTAGTAAACTGGACCTGCGAGGCTGCTTCTCTCAGCGCCAGATCAGCTGCCCGGCATTGCTCTCTGTACAATAATGCAGATTCTGCTCTGGTGACACAACGATCGCACAGCTTTTCTGGCAGTCCGTCTCCCTGCCACACCTGTCGAAATGATTATTGATATTATAATAATGAAATTTTCATTAGAGAAAATCGGCGCACGTGTTATGCGCTGTGTATAGCATATTGTAAACAAAATAAAAAAATATCGAGGTGAGCTGTTAATCCGTACCTCAAGACATGACAGCGTTCGCAGCTTCGCAGCGAGAGAAGAACCAGCAGGACCGACGAACAGACAGACCATCTTGTCGCCGTCCTCCCGCAAGCAGGTCCGGCATAGTTTGCTTATATTTTCGCTGTCTATTTCCTTCGTCACGATGAACATCTTAGTGTTATCGGACAGCGGGTCGTGTGTGACGGACATTTGAAAATTGTAAATAAACACACGCGAAGACGGACGACGGAGATTCGCCAAATCTGTTTTACCGATCGTCGTTGCGGCGAGGTTTCGCGAGGAACAGACGGCGCTGGGGTGTTCAATGTTGTGGTGTTCAAGTTTGGCTCGTCAGTCGCGTTCCCGCCATTACTCGGAGTAAACAATCGCCGCGTTTGCCTCTTTTTATTTCGTCTCCTGTTACGTTTCTGTTTTTCCCTTCGTTTCAACGATTACAATCTGTTGACTCGTGATCGTTTATCGCGCATTGTCGGTTTCTCATTGTCGCGAGTAGTCTTGGAAGACAAGGTTCATCGAAGGTCGCGAGTTTTCGTTTACAACAATGGTACGAACAAAAGCCGGCAGCGTTTCGACGAAAGGTAAGCGAAAACTTTCTAGCGGTTTGTTTTTTTACGCCTTTTCTCGGTCGAGTTTACGAATTTTGTGCACGGATTCGCAGCGGTCGGAGCGAAGGCGCCAGCGAAGGTTGCCATAACGGCCATCCTGTCGGGAAACGGGCCGAAAGTTCGTAATCACGGAAATTCGTACCATCCACGCGATACTCCCGGCTGGCAGAAACCTATAACGTTCTTCATGAAGCAAGAAGCTGAGAGTTCCAAGGACGATTCCAAAGACGACGAGGAGATCGACGAGAGACCGGGTGGAAAGAGGCCGAAGCTGGAGGCTGGCGGTTCCAACAATGATTCCGACGCGGAAGACAATGAGGAGGAGGACGGCATTCCTGGCATACCAGCTTCGTCGTCGTCGTCGGGCAAGGTAAGTGGAACAAATTGAATTGTTACTTGGCTCACCCAGCCAATCAACACGGTAAAAAAGGTTGTACTTTTGACAAACATTTTTCTTGTACATGAACGTCAAGAAAACACAATTATAGCAAAAAATTGGTGAACAAAGAAACATTCGCTAAAAGATTTGTTAAAACATTTGTGCAAATATTTTTTACCGCTTGCTTGCGCAGCTAGAGTAGGGCAGGAAAACTGATTCTTTGTTTTTATGGCCGAACAGACTTTGCATACCGGAGGTGCTGGGATGGACGTAGAGGATGAGGGAAATGTCGAGGGGAAGAAAAAATTGAAGGGGAAAGGGAAGGGAAAAGGTAAGGGTAAAAAAGGCAAGGGCACCAACATGGATAGAGAAAAAGCTTCTCCTGCCGATATGGACTTGGAAAAACAAGAGGATGATAGCGATGCGGATGAGAAGAAAGACGAGAAGAAAGATGAAAGTAACATAAAAGTTGAGAGCATGGAGGTTACGGAGGAGGATGAGAGTGATGATAAAAGGATGGGTGAAAGTAAGGACGGCGTTGAGGGAGTCGAGATTAAAGAGGATTATGAAGATAATGAGGGCGAAAGTGTGGATGGAACGGAGGATACAGCAGCCGAAAAGGAAAGTAAAGAAAGGGATGCAAGTATGGATGGTAAGAAGGATAAAGCAGCTGAACAGGAAACTAACGAGAAGGATGAAAGTATGGATGGTAAGAAGGATAAAGTAGCTGAAAAGGACAGTAACGAGAAGGATGAAAATATGGATGGTAAGAAGGATAAAGTAGCTGAAATGGAAAGTAATGAGAGGGATGAAAGTATGGATGGTAAGAAAGATAAAGCAGCTGAAAAGGAAAGCAACGAGAAGTATGAAAGTATGGATGGTAAGAAGGATAAAACAGTCAAAGAGGAAAGTAACGAAAGGGATAAAAGTATGGATGGTTTGAAGGAGAAAGTGTTCGACGAGGAGAATAAGGAAAACAATGAAAATAGCACTGTGAAGAAGACAGAAAAATCGTACTAGCGTATCAATTCATTTTGTCTTGCAGTGCATTTGTCTGTATTAATTATTATTTTTTTACGATACCCTTAAGACCCTAGAGATACACAGTATTAAATAAGAAAACGAACAAAAAAAATGTATAACTCGCGCAAATCTATACGAATTCTGGCATTCAGTTAGCCGAATGCTTGCCCAGAATTTCGAGATTTGCCGAATTAAGTACAACTATTTTTATATATCGATATAACAAAAGTATGAATGGTACAGAGGATAAAGCAATCGAAGCGGAAAATAACGAAAGGGACAAAGTATGAATGGTACGGAGGGTAAAGTGGTCGTAGAGGAAAATAAGGAAAACAATGAAAACAACGCTGTGAAGAAGTCAGAAAAACCGTAAATTAACTCGTTTTGCCTTGAAGTGCCTTTGTGTGTATTAATTATAATTTTTTTACGATGCCCATAATACTCTAGAGATACACAGTATTAAATAAGAAAGCGAAGAGAGAAATAATAAGTCGCGCAAATCTATACGAATTCTGGCATTCAGCTGGCCGAATGCTTGCTCAGAATTTCGCGATTTGCCGATTTAAGTACAACTATTTTTATATGTCGATATAATATTCTCTGTGATTTTAATAACTTATTAAAAAAAAAAAAAAACAAATTGTCAAGCGTAATATTTTTGTACCAAGAGAAAGAGATGTTGCGGCGACGAAACGCACGAAAAAAAATTAAAAAATAAAAAATAAAGCAAAAATAATAAATAAATCGGTCAAAAGTTGAAGCGAGTAAAGGTCGACCTTGTTTTGTTCGTGAAGTAACGACATACGATTTTGTCGATCGGAGAGATGTCGGAGGAGGAGAACGAGCGTCGTAAAAACGACGCGGTTGCTAGTTCGACATCTTTAAGTGAATTCGCGGATCTCAATCCGGATAAGTTGGAGTCGCCTATCGATTTGAATATCGCAGTTATGACGGTGAAAAAATTAAAGCCCTTGCATTGGTGTCATTATAAAGTACCGCCGAAGAAATTGAAGCTAACCAATACTGGAAAAACAGGTGATATGCCCGGCATGCACCCTCGTGCTAGATACGTATCCGTGCTGAAGTGAAATTTTTTCGAAAGTCGTATTAAGCGCGAAGTGGAATCAGGAGAGACCGTTCGTTGCCGGCGGACCGTTCTCGTCGAGATACGTCTTCTCTCAAGTTCACTTTCATTGGGGTCGCAACGACATAGAAGGCTCCGAGCATTCCGTCGATGGGGGAAGGTCTTCGGATATTCAGCCCTTATAAAAAAAATTTTTAAAAATTGTATTGAGAAACGAACGTTTTATGAGCACGTGAAGCCTCTTCCCTTCTGCCCAACTTTACGTGCCCAGTTGGTTTCAAAAAGTATAATCAACTTTTTTCACGGTCGCTTGGATGTACGGTCAAAAGAAAAGTCACGTCGAAAGCGGACATCATGTCGGCTTTCGACGAGAATTTTTTTTTGATTGTGAATGCCAGAATCCATGGGAAAAATTGGTTACAGTTTTTATAACCGACCGCGGTATTGCACATGCCAATCCGTTATAAGAAAAATTGATCACCCTTTCTATTACCGACCGTGGTAATTCACATATTTAAAAAAAAAAAGTGAAACCGCTCTGCGAAGCGTGTAAATTTTATTCTCGCCATCCAGTTTACCGATGGAACTCCACGCGGTTCACTTCAAGAGCGATTATCTCAGTCAGGAGGTCGCGATGCGCGAAACCGATGGGATATCAATTATCGTATATTTCTTCAAGGTAAATTACTCTTTCGCTTAATTTTTTTTCCTACGCTCGCATCTCGTGCTCTCCTCTTGTCTCTGATTGACGAACAGACGATTCACAAAGTTACAGTCCGTGGAAAATCCAAAGATGAATGGTATAGTCGAGACGCTGCCGTTCCTCCAGCAGGCGCACTCTTCCTCGAGGATCGTTCCGTGGCCAATGACTGAGCTTCTGAGGACTTTCACCAACGATTATTTTCTCTATCGTGGCTGGATATCAACGAGGAACTACGGTCACAGCATACTGTGGCTGATAAGCCGGCAGCCCATAGGAATATCCGTCGAACAGGTGCTCGGTGAGATATTTGCATTTGTAAAGCACAACTAAAAATCTTTCCATGCTTTCAGGTCGCAGCTTTTCGTACTCTGAAGGCCACGAACTTTCAACCGCTCGGACGAAATTCTCGAGTCCTGCACGAGAGAGGAAATCGAAAAGTCTACCACGTGAATCCATCGGGCTCGATGTACGCGAGCCTCCTGCCGATTCCACACGGTCCCTCGCCGTCCGGATCAGAGAGCACGAGTGCGAGAAGCTGCCTCGAGGGAGATGCGGATCGAACCGGCGAGCTTGAGGAAACGACCTCCCGATCATGATGGCCTGCACAGCTCCTCATTTTCTTCGGCGACGACGTCGCTTTATTCGCTCTCGTGGGAGATCGCAGTCGGGATAGATCGACGAACAGTCCGCACCGCCGAGGCCGATTATCGACGCCTTTACAGATTCCATCATTGCCGGCCACATTCTCTTGTTCAGCATTCTGCCGGACACCCAGCTCATACCCAGACTAGAGATGTGGAAATACCGGTATTTTAATATTTCGTAAAATGATTGTATTATGACGTAATTTTTATCTCAACATTTTGTTTTGCGAAAATATGGTCACGAAAGTTTCTCGTACATTTACTGTAAAAAGGTCGTAAAAATCATCTGTCTAGATAACCCTTCACGTACGGGATCCTTGTTTAACGAGGACCTAGAATTTGCCAAAACGCAACCTTCGACCGATTCGAATAACAGGTTGATGTGTAAAAAAAATCTGTAAAAATTCACAGACGTACCTCGAAGTGTTCTTTTTTTGATAACATCGAAGAAAATTGATTGCGAACATCCGTATCGTTTTTGTGCTTAGAAGAAGGCATAGTCGTTTGCTCTTAGTAAAAAGTCTCCCGTTTTCGAAGGGTTAACAAGAAGAAGGCTGTATTATAAGGGTTGGGAAAAAAGGGAATGATTTTTTGCGGTAACGTACCTCCACATCGGCAGCAAAATCTTTTGAGTACCATTTGCACTCCTCGAGTACTGGTTGTCGGTACACAGCGACCAGCGAAGACACTTTCCAGAGTCCCGTTCGGCGACCATCGCTGCTTCGATGGATCTCAGTACCCTGTGCGAGAGTTCGTTCAACTGCTCGTTACTTGTAGACGAAGACTTGCTGCTCCTCTTGAATCTTGAGCCTTCGATTTCGGGCGGCATCGTCATAGGCATCGGTGTGGTGTTCGTGTTCTACGGTACGCAAAGATAATAATTATTATCGCTGTACGTCAGATCTACCTAAACGAGTAGGAATCCTCACGGACCAACCAACCGTAAAAGATTGCGTTGGATTTAGGTTGTTTTCTAACAATCTACTCCAACTCAACCAGTCGATTGGAGCGCCAAACCGACTCTGATTCCGACTTTCTGGAGGTTGTTTTTTGGTTGATATTTCAAAATCCAACGGTAATACCAACCATTATATGTGTCTGATACAAAGTTGGTTTACGTTTCGACTTTCCCAAAACATCCCAATTTCGGAATCTATGCTGTGAGCATCGATAGCTCTCAGCTCAGGGTTGGAAATCGTTTTGTTTTAAGAACATCCAACCATAAATCAACCTTCTATCCTGCACATATAAGGGTTGGTTTTTCAATATCGCCGAAAAATTAATCTCATGAAGGTTTGAATCAGAGTTGTTTTGGTGCACCAATCGATCGGTGGGTTTTCAAGTCGGTTTCAGGTTGGTCAGAACGCGAGGGCTACGGATGGAGTATCGAGGTTTATTACCGATATGTTCATCATCATCTGAATGATGAATAGGCCGAAAGCGAGAAACGCAAGGGCGGTCAGAGCGAGCTCGAAGAAATCCCTCACACTCAGCCCGTATCCTTTCCCACCTTTGCTGTAACTCTTCGGCCAATATTCCTCCTCCTCGGCGTGACTCGGTGGAGCGTAGTAATGCTCCTCGTGTATTATCGGCATCAAGTCCGGCGGGGGATGAGGATAGTAGCTGTGACCCGACGACGAAGGCATCATGTGATCTGCCGGACGTTAAGGTCATGTGAAAAATTTACCACGTGATTTCGAATCACTGCCATTTAAAACCGATCGACGTTTCGGATAAAACGCAAGCATCATCGGACGCGGTATGAAATTGTCCATCCGCTAATACTTTCCGCCAAATGTCTACCATCTCCGAATACCATTCGTTACAGTTTTTGTTACGGCCAATTTTGTTTCACCTCGCTTTTGAAAAAGAAATCTACTTCCCTATATTCTCCGAGGCTGTTGAAATTTCGGACAAAGGCAAATCAGGTTTTCACGCATCTATACATAGTAAAAAAAAGTTTGTACTTGTTGCAACTTATTGGATTGTGGACAAACGTCCACAATTTTTGATTTGTCAATTTTTCGGTCCCCCGATCTGGCTCTGGTTTTTAAAAACAAAAGTACAAACTAAAATTTGTCAATGATACGGGAAATAAAAGGACGGGTTTGTATTTTCAAACCTGAACAAACGAGGTTGTGACTTATTTAACAAAATTATTTTTACAAAACTTCGTATTCCGATTATACGAAATTATTTTTTACTGTGTATAATGCCTGCGAAAATCTGATTTACGACGGTGCAAAACATCCGACATGAATATTCATCCATGTTCCAAAACCATGTGTCGAGTATCGAAAGAGATTTAGATTTGATTTTTTGGGTATTAAAAAAAAATTCTACCGTCGGGGCTGTCGTAGTAGTAAGATCCGGTCTTGTCCGAATTGACGGAAGCGGGCATGGCGTAACCGGTGACTTCGCCGTCGAACTCGTCGATGGTTCCCTCGTTCGGCATGTACGTCGGCGGGTTCGTCGGATGACGAAGCCCGTTATTCTTCCGCAACTTCTTGCGCGGCGCGTAGTGGCGATAAACGTCGTTGAGGGTCGTCGTGCTGAAGGGATCGCAAGTCGTTTGAGCATTGTAAATCGGACGGGGATTTCGTGGACTCACCGTTGTAGCCAGTCTTTGTACTTGGTGCTACCCTCGTCCGAGAGGAGCTTGTGCTGGACGGTGAGGTTCTCGAAGTCCGTCGCACTCCCGATGTCGTTCGCCGCGTAGTCATTGTCGCTCGTGACGCTCGGATCTTCGAAGAAGTCGGGCAACGAATTGATGAGGGACGAACGATCGTCGGGACGTCTTTTCACCCGAATTGACTTCATCTCTCGGAATATCTCCTCTGCCATGAAACCGTGACACAGGTACTCGTTCATTCTCTTCCTGAGCAGATAAAACTTTATCGATTTAATTGTCGACGAATTTATCGCTTTATTTGGCGATTTATTGGTCGATTTATTTATCGATTTAGTTTCGATTTAATTGTCGATTTATTTATCGATTTATTTGGTGATTTGTTTATTGATTTATTTATTGATTTATTTATTGATTTATTTATTGATTTATTTATTGATTTATTTATTGATTTATTTATTGATTTATTTATTGATTTATTTATTGATTTATTTATTGATTTATTTGTCAATTTATTTATTGATTTATTTATTGATTTATTTGTCAATTTATTTATGGATAAATTTGTCAGTTTGCTTCTCGATTTATTTGCCGCTTTATCTGTTTCTATCAATGGCACGCGTTTACCTGTGAAAATCCATTTCATTGATGGCCCGGTCCATGCTCCCGTCCACGGTGACGTTATTGAGTTGTTCCAGTTGTTTTTCACCCTTGGCCGTTGGATCCATGAGTAAAAATGAACCGGGCAGCAAATCGACCGACATAATGTCCTCCGGATTTAGGCAAAACTCGTTGCCATCGTAGTAACATCCGCCTTGGGCCTTCGAGCCACTCGTTATCAATTTAATGAGGAACAGCAAAATTATAAGCATCGTTGAAAAAAAAGTAGTACTTCTTTAAAAAATATATATATATATATATATAAAAAATGCCGTCGACTAAGCTGCTCGAAAATTCCGGAGTAACTAGTGACTGAGGTGTCGGCAGGACAATAAGAATGTAGCATCAGAGGTGTGCGACACGCCGTTGAACTTGATAATCTCCCCGTCACCAGGGGCCGAGGTAATTGCATTAACTGTAACCATGCTCTAGGATCACTGGGTGTCAGTGCTCTTTCACCGTTATCCTGCATGTTAGACGATTCAAAAATAGCACATAAAAACTTTACAAATATAAAATTCAATATATCTATTTTTTAAACAACCTGTATAAGCAGAAAAGTAAATTGCAAATTACAGAGGAGTATTAGGAGGAGATCCACCTAGGTTGAAAAATAAATAAAAACTATCGATTAGCTGACAATTAATCGCGTAAATGATATTATGTGATTAATTGTCAGCTAATCGATCGTTTTTATTTACAATTTATTTACGCAGCAAAATTGATACCGAATTAGAGAGTATTTGTGATTGATTATGTGAGTAATTGTCAGCTAACCGATCGTTTTTATTTCATTTTTTATCTATATGGATCCCCAAATCAGATGCAGCGTTCATGAACACAGAAACGACTAATATGTACATTCTACTTTTTTATTACAATTTTTTGAAGATTTATTTAATAAATTAATTTAAACAGAAAAATTAATAGCAGATTACAGATCAATATTAACTATGCTTTTATTTATTTTTTCCAATCTCTATGGATCCCCAAATCAGATGCAGCGTTCATGAGACACAGAAACGACTGACATGTAAATTCTACTTTTTTATTACTATTTTTAAAGATTTATTTCATAAATTAATTTGAGCAGAAAAATTAATAGTAAATTACAGAGGAGTATTAACTATGTTTTTATTTATTTTTTCTAATCTCTATGGATCCCCAAATCAGATGCAGCGTGCATGAGATACAGAAACGAGTGACATGTAAATTAGCTCTGCAATGGCTGCTCCCTCAGCCCTCGGCAAGATTGATAATCGTCCCCTATTCTCCGATGACAGCGTAGGCGGGTTAATCGAATTACAGATCCGTGAAACGTGAGAGCCATGATTAAATGCGTTTTATTAAAAACCACTTACAGCAGCTCTTATAAATGTTTTAGGGGATGGTACAAGGGGGGAGGGTGCGTGGGTCGCGGGTTGCGAGGTTGCCAGGGTGGTAATGGGGCTTTTGTTCCCTTGGGAACTCGCTCACCTGTCTAATATCTCAGGAGAGTGGTTATATACCATTCCGTTCATCGTCGTGCCGGTGCGAGAGTTCGGTACGAGGCCAGTTAGAGGGTTTTTTTTCTCTACCCCCTGTAATGCCTCCCGACTCAGCTCTTCGGAGGTGCGCGGCTGGCTTTGCTCGTGGATGCTGGCACGCGTTTCTCCGTCTCCCACGAAACACGCGCCGGAAGGAGTCTGCTCCTCGATAAGACCAAAAATGAATATCTGACCCTATCTCTTGTGCTCTTTATAGTTCATTTTTATTTTATTCTTTTTTATCTATACGGACTAAAAAGTTGTAAAATAATAATAATAATATAATATATTATATTGTATTATTATAATATAATATAATAATAATTATTATTATCGTCATCCAATTATCGCTATCAGGATTTGGTCGAAACACGTAAATTTGATGCGATATTATTTTTTTTTTTCATATAAAATTTGTTCTAGGTTTCAGAAGCCAAATGAGAAATTATAGATTGTCCGGAAATTACGAGCTGGGGAAACGATAATTTTTATAGTCGATATTTCGAAAATGTTTTTTTTTTTTTGGGAAGATGAATATTGCAAGTTGGTCCACGGACCAATTTTCGCACCCGAGGGCAGGCTTTCCTACCGGTGAAAGCCCCTTTTTCGAAACGATCAAGGAGGGCTTTTACGGTGTTATAGATTGCCAGGTAGTGTTTACCCGGGCGCGCGGGTCGAGAGGTACGCGGCCACGGTGGAAACATGTGAATCCCTCCTCCGGACCCTAAAACCTTCCGCTCGAGGGGCAGCAGGATATGAATGCTCAGCTATACCATAACACGATCCCGCACACGTAGGTAGAAAAGAGGGCGTTTACCGGAGCAAAAAGCATGCGCGCTTTCTGACCAATGGGAAATGTCTTGCGGATCTTTCGGTACCAACTACTTCGCCTTATCTTCGGCAGATTTTCAATCGCGACCGATGAAATTCGATCGACCACCGAAGAGACAAAGTCCCTACCGTCGCGGCCCGTTATTTCTTATCCACATCCTCTTTCCCTTTCATCGAAACAATTCGTTGCGACATTTCGGAAAATGACTAAAAATACAATATTGCCAAGCTTTTCGGAGGTTTTCATCGGAAGGAAATTTACTCTTTTCGAACTCAAAAACAATAACAACAAAAATTACATTTTGCAACAATCTGATCGCCAAAGACTATCCACAGTTTTTATTTTCTTTAATTAATTTCGAAAAAAGTAAAACCTTATGTTAGATCAACGGTATTATTTTATTTTTATGATTTTTATCATTTTCGCTGCGATTTAAAAAAGTTATTCTTTTTTATCGTCAACTGAGTTTTTTTTTACAGAGATAAACATTTTTCGCTTTTGCATTAACTTCGATCACAAAAAGTTCAAAGTGTTATTTTTATTTTTGAATGCGAGGCACGAAATAGATAAGATTCGCGTTGGATCAATGTCGGAAATAAATGTCCCGACGATGATGAGCAGCTAAATAGTGTAGATGTAGGATGAGGGGGTTGGGGTACGGGGGCCCGGCACTTTAGCAACCCTTTCTCCGGAGTATGGAAAAAGTAAAACGCCAAATTATTTTTATTATTATCTTTATTATTTTCGCTCCGATTTAAAAAAAGTCAATGTTTTTATCCCAAAACGGAGAAACATTGACTGTATGTATTGTATATATTTTTTGTATTTTTTTATGAGTTGGAAAGTCCGGTAAACCATCCCGTCGTGCATCTCGATAACAAATATGTTCAATATATTACTTTAACCGTAATGTTAAATATTATTCATAGAAAAAAATATAGAAAATTTCAATATTGTATTGCAAAGATGTATGACTAAAGAGAATTTGTTATACCGATGTCAAATCACATAACGTAATAAAAATCGAAAAATCCAAAAACGATTATTTTCTTTTACTGCCAAAGCTTCCTCAACGATGTGAAAATCTCGATCTTCAATTTGTTTTATACCTTCGACTCAGTTTTTTTACTGAGATAAAAAATGTTCTTATTCTGCATTGAATTCGATCACACACACAACAAAGTTTAAAGTGTTTTTTTATATTTGAACGGGAGATACGAAATACACAAGACCCGCGTTCGACCAACATCGGAGATAAATGTCCCGACGATGATGAGTACTTGAGCCGGGGGGGGGGGGTGTTGGGAAGGGGGTCCAGCACTTTAGAGATCCCTTCTCCGGGGTATCGAAAAAAGTAAAACGCCCACGATGCCGGTGAGCGTGGAGTGGCGAGAAGGACGGTAGGCGGTAGGTGCGAGATCGGTGATGCGCCTTATCCGCAGGCTCCGTGGCTCATCTCCGGAGGGTAGGAGAGTGCCGGCTCGTAAATATTGGAGGGGGGGATTCATGCGGTATGGCCCTTTCGGTGGTCCACCACAAACACGTGCCCCACCTGTCATACACATTCGACGATATTCCCCGAGCTTTTTCCCCGCCGGATTCCTCACCGAGGATTAGTCAAAGATTAGGACCCAGTCGTGCAACTCGAAATTTCTTATCGGCCCGCAAATTACTAAAAAGTTTCTACGACCGAGCGCGACAACTTCACCGAGGTGCGAAAGAAACCAGTAATATTTTTCAATATTTTTTACTCGTTTGGACCGAATTTTTAAATTAAACAAACATTCCAGTGATTTTTACAAACCCTGCGTTGGAATCTTAGATTTAAAAAATGTCTAGTGACTTGTGACGCTGAGTTCGACCCTTGAAGTTAAACAATTTCTAGTGGTATTAAAAACTCTTAGTTCCAATCTTAGAATGAAATACATTTTAGTGTTTTTAAAAATCTGAGTTCGAGTCTTAAAATAAAATACATTTTAGTGTCTTTTAAAACTCCGAGTTCGAATCTTAAAATTGAAGACAAATTTAGTGATTTTTTAAAACTCATCGTTAATATTTTTTTTATTAAGAAAATTTTTGTGATTTTTCTTGAAAGTAAAAAAAAAGGATTTAGTGATTATTTTACACGTGCGAAGGGATGAAATACGGCGCGATAAAGCAACGATATACCGCGACGGCCGTGTGATAATACCGTGCGGATGGTTTTCAAATGACTCTGATAAGCATGGATAGAGCGTTCGAGGGTGCGAACGAAAATCTTCGGGTGCGATCGAGGAGCGACTATGAGGAGCCTCAGCAGGACGACAGTGTCGAGTGGTCGGGTTCGAGCCGACGTGATCCGTCGGGATACGTGTCCGATTCGAGTGTCACGGCGAGCGAGAGCAACGAGAGCACGGGCCGTCGGCGACCTCCGGAGAAGGCCGGGACGCGTGTCACGCCGATTTTGCCGACGCCGTTCTCGATCGAGAACATCCTGGGGCGAAACGAGAGAAGTCTCTCCTGCGACTCCAAGCAGTCGAGGGAGGAATCCTCGAGGCGCCCTTCGCCTCTGATTCGGCCGACGGCGATCACACCGTCGCACGGCCGGAACCAGCCACTGACTTCCTACAGTCAGCACTGTACGTTTTGTAAAATAAATGTATATTTATATTATTGTCAGAGACCAAGAAAAATTAATTGTACGAAAAATTCTCTTGGAATTCAACTGCAGTAAAATGAGTGATACGTTTTTATTAAATCATGAATGGAGATTTTGATGTATCAATCGACAGTGGATGGTGGTTTTTTGATCACAGAAATTTACTAGATAAAAATTGAGGAATAAGAAAAGAAAATAGATTAGGGCAAAATTTTTGAATTTGTCTCAGTCCGATTAGCATGTAAATCAATTATAAACAATAATGTTTACTATTCTTTGATAAAAAATGAATTATCACTAACACGTGCCGCGAAAAAATTGTTAGAAAGCGGGTTTCTGATACATCCTGTAATGCAAATCACTATTCGCTATAATCTATTCGTGCATTAAACGTTCCATGAATGGTTTGAAAAATGCGGCACTCAGTTGAACAAAAATAATTACTAAAAGCGTAATTTTTTGCTATCAGTCTGTACGGTGCTGTTTATGAATGCCTGGACTTTCTGAATAGGGCCGCTATAGGAAAACAGACCAGGCATTCATAAACAACAGTGTACCTTCCGTGAAGCCAATTTATCTAATTTTCTATAAAAATGATTGTCTACTTAAAAGTTGGGAGTATCGAGGATTCCGCCGTGTACGGATCTAGCTCGACAACCCCCGTCATATACACCAGCGAGGACGACGCGATTCTCACGTCATCGACTGTTCCTGCCGATCGAACTGGCTATTCTGCAGCTGCTGTCTCACTGGCTTCGGCATCGTTGCTCTACGGTGCAGCTTGCTGGTTTCCTCAATCGAAGCCCAATCAATTTTTTGGACTGCATGGTGGGTACTTTGTGCAAAAAATGTGTCTTCCAAATTTCCCCCATAATTTTCATATTCGTGAAACTTCATTTCTCGAAATGATCGAGGAAGGCTGGTTTCCTTGATCAAAGCTCAATCAATTTTTTTGTTTGCACGTTGGGTCCTTCCCACAAAAATATGATCTTCCAAATTTCTGTCCCGGAGGTTGGGTATAATGCTGAAACTTAGTTTTTCGAAAAGATCAAGAAAGCCTAGTTTCCTTGATCAACGCCCAAATCGTTTCTTGACTGCACGTTGGCTAGTTAAAAAAAAAGGTGTTTGTCACCTGGAATCGTCGATAAATTTTAACAAAACAAAAATTACATTTTCCCCGCTTCTGTCGATCAGTTATTGTCTTTTTTTGTATCTAATTCATCCGAATCGTCTATATAAGCGCTAATCGTCGGTAGCCCAAGGGGATGAGCCATTGCACGGTACCGGATAACGATAAATCATAGTAAGGAAGCTCCAAGGCTGTTTCTTTTCGGCGCGAGATCGTTAATAAATAACAAGACACACACGACCAGGTGGCGAATAGGTTGTTCCCATTTAGCGGACAATGGAGGCTCGCGTTAAGGGATGCCCATGGCGAGGCGAGAACCCGAATATTGGATATTACGAGATACGTACTTAACGACTGACCGACACGCGAACTCGGCATCAAACGCCTCCCGTACGACCCATTATTCGTGCATCCGCGCTGTAAGAACTTTCGCACTTTTGCCGGATTAAATATATTTACGTCGCGGACTCGAAACAACAACAAAAAAGTTGCACTTTAAAAAAAAAAAAATTAATTTTTTAAAAATACATTCAGTCTCTGTTTGATCGTTTAATAATGCGTTAAAATGTCCACCTCCACGCTCGCCCGCGAAGAGCGCACGGGAAGATTCGCGGCCATCGCGGTTCGCCGTCTCTCCCCTCCCTGCGAAAATCCGCCATGCTGTTAGAGGCCCATTTATCAGCGTCGTGCCTCTAACCATCTTTCGGTCAGGTGCTAAATGTCTCTGCACACTCGTAAATCTTTCTCGTCCCTCTTACTCGCTCCTTCATTCCTCTCGCCTCTGTATCGTATTGTTTTATACTTCGAGGAATTCGAGACGCGAACCCAAGATTTCCGAGAATTTTCGCCCCCACCGTTCTGCGCCGATTTCCTTTTAATAATATGCGCGAGTAAAAAAACACGTGTATCTCTTTGCTGCTCATTTCACAAAGTATTTCACACACTTCAGTCAAAAAAATCCTTAAAACTTAAAACCTTAAAAAAAAATAATCGTTACTTTTTTTTTACGGGAACAAGAAGTGGTAATTAATGACAATTATGGAAAAAAAATTCTATTGTAATATTATTGTCTTCTCGATATTAAATTCCCCGGCGATAATTTTTCCGCGTATCCGAGGTGGACGCCCGAAAGAGGCTCATAAAAATCCCTAAGGTCTTGATCAAACACGCGACATCCGTTTGTTGGTCTACGCGGTAAGCAGGGCTCGGCTAATGACGTGGGCAAACAACGGCCGCGGACCCGGGATCTTTGGCCCTCGTGGATCATTTCTGTTCATGGAAAATGTAAAAAAAAAAAATGTTAACGCAAGGCACACGGTGTGCAGAAGGCTGTTTCCCTCGCTCGGCTGTTTCCTCATTCACTAAAAGTGACGGTCGGTAAACACGTATTAGTTATTGGCTCGTGATGATGATGACGATGCCCGGGGGGACAACAGGAAATGAACCGCGCGGCAAAGTGCGAGTTTCTTCGCACCGCACCACCGGGCATATATTTGGATAATGCGAGAACGCGAGTCTGAAAAAAAACTCCTCGGCTCGTTCTGTCCGCAAAACTGTTTGCCAAGCTTATTGTCGGCTCGTCACCTCCTCCTCGCACCGAACGCACGGATATGATCGTAAAATACTGTGTCATTCCTTCGTACCGATAAGTGCCCGGGCAAACTACCCCCCGAGGTCTGCCGCCGAGCAGCCGCGCCTATCACTGTTATTGCAATGGTAAATTTTCATTACCGGCGCGCTCCGGAACGTTTTAGCGACGATAAATTACAAAAACAATATTTATTTTTTTCACGGGCTTTCGTATACAATATTTTGTTGGCAGTGAAAAACACGTGGCTGATTGGTTATCATCGGGAAAAATACATCGGTTAGAGCCTTGAGACTAAGGATGACATTTTTTTTTACCGATTTGGAAGTAGCGTTTTTTGAGAATTTCAAACAGGGATACATTTTCTTACCGTCGGAATATAGGAAAAAACAAGACGCTTATCGTGTTCTACGGGAAAAAATTCGCAAGATCGGGGAATTGACGGATTTACGTTATTGCGGTTTCGAGGCGTTATAGGCCGGGAAATAACTTAAAAAATTAACGATAAAAGGGTACCTTGCATGCATTTTTTTTGCTAAAATACAAGGACGACATTTTTTTTACTCGTTTAGAAAAGTACCGATTTTTGGGAATTTCAAACAGCGATATATTTTCTTACCGTCGGTGGTTAGGGAAAAACAAGGTGCTTATCGTGTTCTCCGGGAAAAAATACACAAGATCGGGTAATTGACGGATTTACCGTATTGCATTTTCGAGTCGTTATAGGTCGATAAAGAAGATAAAAAATAACGTTAAAGAACGCTTGCATTTTGTTCTTGTCAAAATCGAATTTTTCCAAAAAAGAAAAAATGCTGGTCCACATAATTCAATGCATCACCTCGCGCTGAAGACAAATACGATAGCAGCTATTTTTAAAAATCGAGACGGACATCAATAATCACAAAAAAGAAAATGCATGCATATGTCTTTTAATAACAGAACGTCTTATATATAGCAAATTCATTCCCCACCGCAGCTCCTCATCAGTTCCACTAAATGCGGTTCGATCTTTACAGAAGCACCTTCAAAATCCACCAAAATCCCAAAACCTTCGACCTTTGTCGACCCAGCCGAATGATAATATACGGAGCAAACGATAAATTTCAGCTCCAAAGCCGAGCGGTCGCCGTTCGCGAAAGCCGGGGATCGACAGAAAGCCGCGCCAGGCCTACAGCGCGAAGCAGTTGGAGAGGCTCGAGGCCGAATTCAAGATCGACAAGTATCTGAGCGTCAGCAAGAGGATGGAACTCTCGAAGAGTCTCAGTCTGACGGAGGTGCAGATAAAGACGTGGTTCCAAAATCGTCGGACGAAATGGAAGAAACAGTTGACGTCGCGGCTGAAGATAGCGCAGAGGCAAGGACTCTTCGCCGCCCCGACTTATCTGAACTCGAGCCAGTACCCTTCGCTCCTTCCGTACTACGCCGCCGCCGCCGCGGCCGTCGCAGCGGCATCGCCGACGACGATATCGGCCCCCGATCCGTCGACGATCACCGCAACGAACCCCGAATCCTTCGCTTCTCTCTTCGCCGGTGGACCGAACGTCCTCTCCGAAGATTCGTCCTCGCCCGTCGCAGGACCTCTTCTTCATCCTCTGTCGTCCGGCAACCGCCACAGACCGATATCCTTAAGCTCGATAAAATATTCCAACGAGTACGAATGAAAGATCTCCCGGCGATCGTTGGTTCTCGATAATCGATATGCGATTTTTTTTTCCCGTGATCGCTGGAAAAAGGATCGTTTTTATCGGTTAACTTCTCAGGGTTACTAGAGCCGGCCGATAATTCGGTTGGGCTGAAAAATGTAATTGCTGATTCGAGGAATTAGTCAGTTGCAATTAATTGGTTAGTTGGATCTGAATTGAATGGCCCCGAATTCTTGGCTTCCGTCTTCGCCGGCGGACCGAACGTCCTCTCCGAGGATTCGTTCTCGCCCGTCGCAGGACCTCTTCTTCATCATCCTCTGTCGTCCGGTAACCGCCACAGACCGATATCCTTAAGCTCGATAAAATATTCCAACGAGTATGAATGAAAGATCTCCCGGCGATCATTGGTTCTCGGTAACCGACACGCGATTTTCTCCCATGTGATCGCTGGAAAAAGGATCGTTTAGGCTTAAAAATTTATTGGTTGGGTCAAGGAATTAGTTGCAATTAATTGATTAATTGGACCTGCAAATTGAATGGTCGACGTTACCGATTTTTTGGTGCAGGAATTATCCACGACAGATATCGTCGGGCGCTGGGTAGACTTACCCGATTCGGGCAGGAAAAGAACGGGGTGAATCAGTAAGAAGTAAGACGCATCCTATCTAAAAAAAAATTATACCAGTTAAGACCAAAAAAAAAAATCATTACTTGTACCAGTGCGACGATTGCGTTATTCCGTCGATCATAATGAAATAATAAAGAAATGTATTATATCATGTTGTATATTACCATTGGCGACGATTCTTGGTTTCAACGACCCTAAGTCTACATGCGGACATTTTTGTTTTACATAATTTCATCGCATTTTTTTTTGCCTGCAAAGAGGCTTTGGGTTTGAAGGGTTCAGATCGAGGAGAAACGACAGTTTTACGCATTCATTTTTGTATTATCCAATGATACATATACATTGGGATCAGCGATTTTTTGTTGTTTTTAAACACTATTCTATAATAATTTAAGATCTATAATGCATTAATAAAATTACGATTCTATGCTTATAAAATCATTGGTGACGTAGACATACTAATTGGCTTTAGATACTCTAAAAATACTCATGTAAAATTCAGATAGAGATAGTGAGAGAGAGAGAGAGAGAGAGAGAGAGAGAGAGAGAGAGAGAGGGTGGGTTTTACGAATCAGTGTGTTGCGCGAGACATAATAAACGAGTACTTAGTATCGATAACGACAAAAAAAAATGTAAAAAAAAGATATATATATATAATGAAAATAAAACAACGATAAATAACGGACATACGAAGAGTCTATAAATTCGTAGAAAATTTAAGTCGTAGCGAATAAATATATATTTACACGGAAGCACTATAACTTATCGCGTTATCTTATCGTAACTGTGACGATATTTAATAATAATAATTTCTTAAAACGGGTTGAGCGGGATGCGGGATGTGCGATTCTGAGGAGGAAAAGTAGCTCGCCCGATCGAAGAACAACCTTTCCGAGACCTTTTTGTCTAAGGGAACTCTTGAGATCTACAAATTAGTCTCGGTACAATGTTGATGATTGCTGTTGATTAATCTTAATCCAATGTCTCTTTTCCTGTCTTTGGAAGGAAGAACGACAGCAATCCACATCCTGAAAAAAACACCATCTGAATTATCACGGCAAATTACACTGGAGAAAAAAAAGCTAAAAGAAAGTTACATTTTTAAATAAAGCAATAATTTCATATAGTTATAAAAAAGGGAACTTACCGAAGAGGAAAGCGGTGAACAGAATGATCGGTACGGCGCAAGCGAGATCGATTAGATATCCAAATACGAGATTACCAACAAGTGCGCCAAGTCTGCCCATTGTGAGTGACATTGCGGCGGCCATAACTCTGCAAAGATCGATAAGAAAAAAAAATCATTAGTACATGTAGTAGGAAACGCAAACATTAGTCGACAGTTAAGCTTATCCTGAAATGCTGTAACCTTAGATTGGTCGGAAACATATCGACGATGACGCAGTAAAGTAGCGAGATGCCGAGGGACGTCAGAGCCTCGAAGATGCAGGATAACACAAGATTCTGCGTGGCGTTGATGACGTAGTAGAAGCCAACTGTTACCCCACCGGAGACGACCAGCGACACAACTGCAATTTAATCAAGTCATTAAATTATTATATAATAATATAAAATATATAAATAAGTATATAATTATATAATTATTTATATATTAATTATATAAATAATTAACGTTTATCATTATTAATAATATTCGAGCCAAAACCAAATACGCGCGTTGCTCATTAGTACATGAGCAACTCTTGGTCGTTCCAATATATACAAATTATGGAAATATTTATATATGAATTATCCTAATATTATCCCGACGATTATTAATCGGGAAAAGTGTCCAAAACAGTATTTCACGTCGACTTAATGATAAATCTTGATGACTCACTGAGGAAAACTTTGGCACCGACTTTGTGAATGAAAAGCGGAAGTATGATGGATCCGGGGACGCAGGCCAGGCCGATGTAGACCGTGTGAAGATAGACGGACGGTGCTATGGCCGCTATGCAATTAGCGCTAGATCCGTCTAGGATGGTCGTCGTGTTGTCGGATAGGGCCGAGACTATGCACACGGATGTACTTTCCCCCGGATTCTCGTCTTCGAACGCTTCGAATCTGTTTATTCATAGTTTTTTCATCAATTAGCGACGCATCTACTGACACATCCAGTACAATGATGGATAGCGTACAGTGGGGCAAAATGGAACCTCGGGGCTAATCCTCCATTCAACATGAGACTCTTTCCATCCCGCAAAAAATGGTAACTATGGTCTGTTTTGCCCCAATGTTCCAATTTTCCCCACTCTCCTTTCAATTTTTTTTTTTCAATTCTGTAAATTCAAGTCTCGAAGAGCTCGGGAAACCATCAGTGTGATTTTCCCCACTCTCCTTTCATTGGTCAATTTTTTAATAATCGTTTAAGTTTACCTCTTGAAGAGCTCGGGAAACCACACCATAAGTGTGTAATAACTGCTCGTCAAGCCGAATTGTATTGCGCAGGCTAGCAGCGTGTTTCGCAGATAAGGTGGTTTGCAGAGCGCCAGTGTTAGGTCCCAAACTTCGGTGCACAGAACTTTGAGATCCTTTCTCTTGTGGAGTTTCAGAGACCTCGTACTCTTGTCTTTGGGATTTGGTTTTTCCTGGAGCGACTTTACCTGCGCAACGGTTGAAACGTTATTTTTATGTAAGAAAAAAAATTTGAGAATTGAAATTTTCATATGGCTTTCTCATAATGTTCCTTCATTCGCAAAAAGCTTCTTTTATGAGAAAGCATTTTCTGTATTTTTGGCTTCCGAGTTATAGGCTTACCGGGTAGGTTTCGGGATCCTTGCCGGTGTTCTGCGCGTAAATCCATTTGAATACCTCGAGTGCCTCGTCGGTCTCGCCGCACTCGAGAAGAAATTTCGGACTCTCCGGAAACGTGAAGAGCCACAGGGAGAGCATCAGGGACGGCAGGGCGCACAGAGCGACGAAGAGATTCCACGATTTGAAGTAAAACGTTTCCGACTCGTAGATCAGGTCGAGCGGTACGATGAGCCAGGCGATAACTACGGGGAAAAAATTAAAAATGTATGACATTAAAAATTAAGATTGGTCATCGGGAGGAGGAGGAAAATGTATGGTGCTTGGGTGGATAAACTTACGGGGTAGAACGACTACTCCTATGGTCCAGAACATCTCCATCCAGCACAGAATCTTCTCGCGATACTTGGTTGGTTGAAATTCACCGAGATAGGGAAAGCATATGCCCATCGCGCCGGTAACACTAGCGCCGAACGAGGCAACAACATTTGCAATCTTCCATTAAAACGACATATTTTTTAGATCCGGGAAAAATTTGGTCGCGGGGCAAAATGGGTTCAGAAAAAATGCTTATAAAAAAATTGATCAAAATAACTATATATTGTTTCATTGGAGTAAAATGGGATACCTTGATTTCTTGGTTGGACCGTTTTGCCCCGGTATCGTGTAATTAATTTACACTGTTAAAAAAAAATTCTAAATTTAATGTACCGGACTGGACGTTTTTATGCAAAAACTGGTATATTAAATTTAATACTGTACAATTGTCATGAAAAATGAATGGACTTTTAGTGAAATTAAAGTAAAATATTTCTAAAGTTTTTAATATAGTGTACGTTAGTTTTTCATCGCAGCTGTACATAAAAGTTAATATACCAGCGTATGCGTTGTGACGCGGTATTTTTTTGGTCGCGTCACAGATCCTCGTAAACTACGATTGCGGCGAAATCTCGCGCGAATCTTCGGACGAAGCGTCAGCGTAGCTGTCGTTCGAATATTCATTTCGCGCGTATGACAGTTCGCGATAGTTGTAGGACGTCGCCAGGTACCGGACACCGGCCAGAAATCGGGAAAAGTGGGGAGCGAGAGAGAACGCGAGCGAGGCGACGAGCACGACCCCGAAAATTAGGTCGTGACTCTCTTCCCTGAACCGACGGAGATAGGAAGCGTGTGCTTGCCGTGCCGATTGTTCTCGCCGATTTTTCGTGGGGACTTTCGGGTTGAATATCGAGGCGGTGGAGCCATTTTACCGAGTCGTTCGGCGGAGTTATTCTTTTCCGGTTGCATTGGAAGGACGGAAGGAAACCAGTGCCGGCAAGGAGTAGTCAAGTTACCATCAGTTCTTGCGGTAAGACTTCTGATTTTCAGAGTAAAATCGTTGGATACGCGGTCTATATTCGGTTCTGCGCGCATTTTATCGAGCGTGCCCGCGACTCGATCGCGGCGTGGAGTTCCGTCCCGGGCAAAACTTAGCTTATGTTTC
>JAPYZD010002229.1:2901-23792 GCA_030522725.1 Ichneumoninae sp. B BG-2022a | reverse complement strand
ATTGGAAAAACAGAGGATTGGACAA
The DNA here is from genome assembly GCA_030522725.1 of Ichneumoninae sp. B BG-2022a. Classification (NCBI taxonomy): domain Eukaryota; kingdom Metazoa; phylum Arthropoda; class Insecta; order Hymenoptera; family Ichneumonidae; species Ichneumoninae sp. B BG-2022a. The sequence continues at coordinate 23,767 of JAPYZD010002229.1, read as the reverse complement.
TCAGAGGATTGGACAATCAGAGGATTGGACAATCAGAGGATTGGACAATCAGAGGATTGGACAATCAGAGGATTGGACAATCAGAGGATTGAACAATCAGAGGATTGGACAATCAGAGGATTGGACAAACCGACGATTGGACCGACAGAAATCGGGAAATTCACTGATCGACGCAAAGCGTGCGCAAAAACCGCCATTTTCCCACTTCGTGAAATAAAATCCTTTTTTTGTTCCATACATTGCATGCAACGAGACACCACAGAATTGATTAACCCTTAACGAGTACGAAGTCTCGCGGTGTAGAAGCGGCAAGTGAAAGATGTAATAACGACGATGTAATAACGACGAAGAGTTTCGTAGTGGAAGGGTTAGAGTACCTGCGGGCTATCCCGGAGGTAAATCTACCTGAGGGTCTTCTTCGCTCGCTCTCCGCCGGTTTCCATCTTTCTCCGCCATGGCCGGGCCAACTCGGCCGACGAGCCGGACGGGCCATGCGAGCAACGAGGTACCTCCTCATTACTGTCACCGCGCTCTCGCGCGCCACTCACCCACTTCTTTTTTTTTTAGTTCTTTTTCTCGAAGCTCCTTCGAAGGATTCCTCGTCATTATCCCGGCTACGCGCGATAGTTCGCTATAACACTCGTCGAGTAAGACTAAAAAAAAGAAGAGCGTCATCCATTATTTTCCATCGGCTCGCGCTATATCTCTTCGGCATCGTACCGTAATGGACGGGATCGTCGAACGGCGGAAACTCTATTCCAAGTTTCTGATCCGGAATCGAGTGACCGGTCAACCGAGGTACAAGACGGTGAAATATATATATATATATATATATATTTAAATGGAGTGGACTCCGCCAAGGTGTTCCGCGAAGCGAATATCGAAGCGAGACGAGGGTCGTCGAAAAGTGAGGAAGATGCCGACGTCGATGCAGAAAGACCTCGACGAAAAGCCTCGAAAAATCGTTCGGCAGGGCGCAAGGGAAGCCGTTATGGATGCAAATCCTGCCGGTACGACACGCGTACAAAAGATTTGCAAGAACAAATACGCGCCTCGCCGATGTCGGCGAAGGAACTGGGGAGCAAAATGAGGGGAAAAAAGAGAATGAAAGACGATGCTCCACGGTTGCCGGGGCGTCGCGAGGAGCGACACAAGCGTAGAAACCGAGCGAGAGATTCAAATGAGGATAAATATTTATAAAAGAGTGGGCGCGTCGATAGGGAACGGTGGGTTTCTCTATGGCATAGAAAATATCTCGCAGCCGTCGTAGACGACGCCGACGTACCTCTCTGTCTCCCTCGCTCTCGCTCTCTTTCGGGCTCGAGTTTTTCGCACGTAGCGGTAAAATAAACAGTCGAGCCAGAGGGAAATCCCGATGCGTGGTGCACACGAGAATGTGTGTGCGAAGAAAAACAAAATACAAACGGCCAAAATACCACTCGAAAGTGAAGTCAAGTTATGAAAATTCGAATCCTTCGAATCGTTTCGAGATCAAATGTGATGATAACTTTTTGTAGATTTTTGTAAATTTTTTGTAGATTTTTGTAAATTTTTTGTAGATTTTTGTCGATTTTTGTCGATTTTTGTCGATTTTTGTCGATGTTTGTCGATTTTTTGTCAATTTTTTGTCAATTTTTGTTAATGATAACTTGGGTTTTGGCACCAAACTGACCAAGCGGTGTGGACGATATGTAAATCCACTCGGTCGTAATTAGGTTGTACACGCGCAATAAAAGAAAGGTCTGCATACTAAAAAAAAATATTTTTGTCAAAAAATCCCCAACTCCTTTTAATGTTCAAAATTTATTTTTCCCCATTAATTTTACAATTTTTATTTCTCCTCAATTATACAATAATTTTTATCATTAAACAATATAACTCTTATGTGAACTGTTGACGGTTAACAGAAGCCAACAAAAAAAGTCGTAAAAGTAGAAAATAAAAATAAATAAATTGTATACAAGACACGATTGTTAAATGTACGAAGCTTCCTCACTGTGTACAGTGGGATGGAGCGGTGTCGAGTAAAGATGCGTGATATGATCGTAAACCGGGGCTATCGTGACGGTGCGGAATTCTCTATAGAGAGGGAGAGAGAAGGATCTTCTCGATGGCAACGGGAACTCGCGGTATCGTGTATACTCGAGTAAAGCGCGAACCACGTGTGCAACTCACGCATACGTATTACGAAACTGTTGATGGATGCACACGCACACACACAGGCACACATGCGCGCGCGCACGCACACATACACAGGAAGACTTTTCAAGATGAATGCACAGAGGATCGGGCCTTTTAAACTCGGGGCGCGACTCTTCAAAGCACGCACGAAGGAGACGCATCTGGCTTGCCGATGGTTATATTCCACTCGGCTTTCAATAATGCAACGCGTTCCCTCTCGCCTCGCATCAACGAGTCTCTCTCTGTCTTCTCGTTCGTGTTTGTCGGCGAGAGCGGCCGAGAGATACGTAAGCCAAGAGTAACGAATATATCCCGTCGAGCGTGCACGAACGAAGAGAACGGAATAGAAATGCGGAAGAAGCCGCCGAATGGGAAACGGTGTAAAAGTGTAAGTGGAAAAGGTTAGCAAGCTGCAGACTCCCGAAAAATCCTGTTGCTTGAAGTTGTCGATCGATAAAAAGAAGAGTAAGAATAGTAAGAAGTGTAAGAAGAGTAAATGAGTACAAAGAATAAGCAAAGTAGAAATATTAAGGAAGAGTGAGAAGAGTAAGAAGCGTTGGAAGAGTTAGAAGAGTAAGAAGAGTAAGAAGAGTAAGAAGAATTAGAAGAGTGAGAAGAGTGAGAAGAGTAAGAAGCGTTGGTAAGAAGAGTAAGAAGAGTAAGAAGAGTAAGAAGAGTAAGAAGAGTAAGAAGAGTAAGAAGAGTAAGAAGAGTAAGAAGAGTAAGAAGAGTAAGAAGAATAAAACGAGTAAAAACAGTAAGAATGGTAAGAAGTGTGAGAAGAGTAAGAACAGTAATAACAGTAAAAAAAAATGAGAAGAGTGAGACGAGTAATGACTAAAGAGTAAAAAAGTAAGACCAATGATAACAGTAAGAAGCCTAAGAAGAGTAAGCAGAGTAAGAATCGCATTAAGTAGAGTAAGCAAAGTAGGAGGAGTGAGAAGAATACGAAGACTAAGAAGCGTAAGAGGACTGAGAAGAGGAAGAATGCGAGAGAAGAAAAAAAAATATGGCGAGTCTACCTTGGCAAGTGGAAATGGAAACGGTACGAACAGACGGTGGAAGTAAAATGAGGAGTGTGCAACGAGCCCTTTCCCGCTCTCCCCCTCGTCCCGTGCCCCATTCTTCCCTCGAGAAGCCCTCGTGGCTCGGAAGGATAGAGGAGACAGCAGCGAGTCAGCAGTCTCTCCGAGGGATGTAATCAACCGAAATCATCGGAGATCTTATCACACCTACACGTTCACCCGAGGCCCGCGGAGATAGGCGATAGCGGCTCGAGTATCCACGAGCCAACACACATCTCCGCACCGAGAGGACAGAAGCAGGAATCTCATCGACGTCAAATAAACATTGGGCGTCAGGTTGAATTTACAGCCGAGCAGTCGCGTTATTCCTGCCTCGTTCTCCTACCAACCTCTTCTCCGCTCGCCTCTCCATCGCGCAGTAACTTTAACACGCCACTCGAAAATCATTCCCTTTTTCGCAGATTCCCAAGATTACGTCGAATGTTCATCGGTCGTCGGACCGTTGCGAGCGCTTCCGAGGCTCCTTCTCAAGTTCGCAAATTTACGAGCGGCGACAGGACGAATCGAATTGAAATAATTTATGAGAAGAAGAAAAAAGACACCCCGTCTGCGGAGTCGACGTTTTGGCAACTCGGCTGGCGCGAGATCGAATCCAATTGTTCGAAGAGGCAAAGCAAAGACGAGGGAAAAAACGTGTGGAGAGCGAGTAGGCCTCGGAGTCGAGGGTCGGGTCACGTCCTCGCAAAATTGCAAGCTACGTAAAGGCGCCTCTTCCTCGAGGGCACCGCTGTTGTCCTCTTCGGGCCGTTCGAACGAGACGCGGGCTCTCTGTAATTTCGCTCTTGGCCCGTAACCGCTCCGGGCCAACTGCAGTCGAGAGAACTCGGTTGCTTCGGGAATGTACATATAAATATACGTACTCGCAAGAGACGAGTCTTCCGTCTCGGGAATCGAACAATAAAATCTCGAGCCGGTGGACGGAAAGCGGCGCGGGGGAGGGGGGGGGGGGGGGGGGGGGGGGGGGGGGGGGGGGGGGGGGGGGGGGGGGGGGGCGTGGATTCGCTTTGTGCACGCACGGCACGGCGAAGGGAAACGAAGTTGGAAGGTACAGAGCGAGGGGGGAGTGGAAGCCGCGGAAATAACAAGATCATTTGTCACCGGCCATTTGCATACGTCCCTCTCTGTGCGAAGCTCTTGCGACCGGGAGGGATTCTCTCGTCGACCGGTAAAGCAACCGAGAGAGCTCGCGGTTGTAAAGATGAATGGGCAACGTGCAGCTTTGTTGAATATTGGATGAAAAGTAACGAGTCCACCGCGAGGACGGTTTCCCACCTCAATGTCCGCCGCCGCGTCACGGTTCACACTCTTTTGTTAGTTTATCCATTGGCCGCACCGTCGTACACGGATTTTCCTATTTAACGCCTCCACACACTTGCGCGACGACCACATAAACTTTCGGTTCGCTCGATTTTTATTTATTTATTTCTATTTTTGTTCTCGTTCGTGAGATCTTGACATTTTTGCGATTCGATCGTTGCCGGGAATTACCTGTGTAAGTACGCGTACTTATGACCGAAAGCACGTTTGTCCACTTACAATCGTACATACAGGTATTTACCATTGTAAGTACCTGCAATTACCATTGTAAGTACCTGCAATTACCATTGTAAGTACCTGCACTTACCATTATAAATACCTGCACTTACCATTGTAAGTACCTGTGCTTACCATTGTAAGTACCTGTGCTTACCATTGTAAGTACCTGTGCTTACCATTGTAAGTACCTGTGCTTACCATTGTGAGTACCTGTGCTTACCATTGTAAGTGCTTGTACTTACCATTGTAAGTGCTTGCACTTACCATTGTAAGTGCTTGTACTTACCACTGTAAGTGCTTATACTTACCATTGTAAGTGCCTGTGCTAACCATTATAGGTACCTGCACTGACCATGGTAAGTACATGTACTTACGATCGTAAGTAAACTCCCAAGATGTATAGAGTAGACTCGAGTCGACAAGGTCTACATGGACCACGGTCGATGTAGAATTTGGTCCATACAGGCCAAAACTCTGGAATCCACAGTCCATCGTCTATGGACTTCGCAGCAAAGTTGATAAGACTGTGGACTTCGTCTACCAAAGTGTACATAGACTTGGCAGTACATAGTGGTTCCATACTACGTGGCGCGTTCGGCTGAATGTCGAATGTCCCGTAAAGCTTTGTCTCCGCTCAACGGAGACTCGACACTGCACGCTGATTTTCCTGGTCGAGCAAAGGGGACCAAAGTTTGAAGATCGCAGAGTCTACCCAGACGAGAGATACAACGGGAGGATGGGTAAAACGGGAACTACATATTCGCCGGGAAATCAGGGAGGTGAGGTTCTCTAGATCGTTTCTCTCGTGCGCGGAGACCCGCGATCCTAGGCCAGCTAGACGTTTCGCGAAAGCGCCGTTCTGGCTCGTCTTCCTCTTCTTCCTTCTCGGGGACTTGATGAATATTCAAAAACTTAATGCGACCAACGGGCCGACCTGAGTGCCTTCGCGAGAGCTGAGCTCTCTCGCCTACGCCGCACCGTGGAGAGTTCCTGCAGAGGAACGAACGACTACTCGCTGTATCTGTGTGCGAGCGCGCCCGCTCGCAAAGTGCACGGACACTTTGCGAAGCCTCGCATAGAGATACCGTACACGTACACCGACCGTGCGCCGCAAGGTTTCTCCGCGTTGGCAAGTACCGAGGGGAAAAAAAGAAAAGATAATCGTCCATTGGACGACCGAGCCACTTTGGCCGTGTCTTATTAACTTCCAGAAACTACTTAATCCGAAGATTGAGCCATAAACCATCATGGGATAATTTCGCGGACGATCCAAATCATCGGGTCTCTGCTCTCTGGATCATGAGGCCGATCTCATATTTTTATTATATAATATTATACATTATTATATCTCAATTGTTTGCGTGTGGTTTTAGTTACAAAGGTTTTGTTGCAATCCCTTTAACTTTTACTTTTCAATTCTTTTCCCCCTTTTTTCAATTTCAATTGAGTCGTTTTAAGTAGCACAAGTAATGTATTAGCGAGATGTTACATTGGTTCTCGATCGTTCAAGTATGTTATATTTGGCTTGGTGATTACATAAATGTATGGTAACATTATCAGCTAACGAGCCATCGACCTTGGTCCTTCAGCTCACAGAGTCGTTTGTGTTTTTGGCCGAAATTTGAAGGTTTCCGAAAATTGTGTTCGATTACACAATTTCGGACATAAGTCCGACATCAGCTTGGCCCAAATTCAAGTGGAACATTTGTAATTGCAAAAAAGGATTGTCTTCATTTTTTTTTTTTTTTTTTTTTCTTAAGTTCTAGCGAGATGCAAAATGTATACGTGTCCTACATACAACGCTCCCGGTGTAAACTCGTTTACCGTATATTATAACCTTGATGCCGACAGTAATACGGCGGAAGGGAGAAAGGGAAAGCGCGAAGAGTGGGGCTCCCTCGTCGAAGGGAGTGACGAGTCTAGGTCAAGGGCAACGACCTGATGCGCAGGGGCTGCCCTCGGTCTGTCGGCGCATTCCCCGACGACCAACTCGACCCATAGCTCTTCGGGTTGCCATGGAGTTCTTACTCGATATATGCACACATTTTCGCGTCATGGAGAAACGCTTCGCACCCCCTATGTGCGACGGCTGTTACCCTTTGATCGGAGATACCGCGTGTCTTGCTTCATGCGCAAACTTGACTTTATCGGGCGTTCGGTAGACCCGTGGACCACCATACACTTTGATGACTATTAAAAAAAATTTAATTGATAAATCTCGGAGGTTTTATCAAATTTCAACCAACATTGAAATATCGCTCTTTCGGTTGGGTTTTTTTTTAGGCGGCCTAGAATTACGATCATGAAATGCAACGCGGTCTGCAGGTTCTTCCGCGGCAACGATGCAGCGAGGCCGCTCGCAGCCTCCCACGACTGTGAGGGGGCTACCGAACCCCCGTCTTATTTCACGCTCGTTATTAATTTATTTTAATTACACGGCATTAGCAGCGGCGCGCAGCAGGAGGAGGCGAAGGAGGAACGGGAGCGCGGTCTGGGTGTTCACCGGTAATCATCAATTATTGCGTATTACGCGGGCCGCACCGGGGTACATCGTCTCGAAGATGCAGAGAGAACACACCGGTCGTGTGTTCTCTCGCAATCTTCGCTCGTGTTTATTTTTATTTTTTTTCATTCCGATATCTTCGTCTTCGTTCGCCAATTACCGGCCGACAACCCGCAATCTTGCGGCAATCTTGCCCGCGGATGGAAGAGGAACGGGAGAACTTCAGGGTGGAGAGGAACTCTCCTCACAATATATTCATGAGTGTGGAAACCGCTACGATGATGGACCGGTAGGCGGATAATAATTTTGGCAGCACGCACGTGCTGGTGGTCATAAGAACTTTGTATCCGTTTAATAATCCCGAGGGAAGCACAATAAACACTTCACGAAGCGAGAGGAACGAGCGGCGCTGAAACTCGACGTCCGTCAGCGTGGTGTATTTCGTCACCACCCGAGGACAGTTGCGGCGTGTAAAGCGTCGAGCGTGCGAGAGAGTCACCCTATCGCTAACGATTCTCGGAATAAGTTTAACGACAACGCAAAATTCTGCACCGAGGAGTGAGCGACGCCGCAGTCGAAGCTTGGTCGGTTGAGAAAAAAAAATAACTCTTATCGGACAGATTGTTGGCGCCAGTCGTTCTTGGAGGAATTCCATGGATTTCGACCACGATTCACATTCCACGATTAGTCTAAACATAAAATTAGCCTAGTTCGAATACTTAAAAAAATTGTGGGTATTACATTTTTTTCATTCTCTTATATTTTATTCTAAAAAAATGGAACCACTCCTCGAATTTGTTATCTTTGGATCTGAGGTTTTTTCGACACAATCAAGACACACTTAAGGACATTCAATCACCGGCGATTTCCGATCCCATTTTTTGTTAGCAAGAAAAAAAATAAAACGTGATTTACTGCCTAAAATCGACAGACCGCTACTTAATTGACGGTTCTACGAATTGTTTGTAGTAAAAAAATGTTTACAGGCGAAAACAAGATTGAGATAAAATCTTTCGATAGATATTTTCACCGGCACGCGAATGTCTAGAGAATCGCTTGGCGCTTCCATAGATTCGGTGTCAGTCGATAGGATCGATGCCGCGTTGTACGGGCGTTATGTCGAGGTAGCCAAAGCTTTTTAATCGTTGAAACTCGAAACCCGAAGGACGCGATGAAATCGGTGTGCGCTCAGAGCCGCAACCGGATATCCTGAACAAAGAGGATTGGGCTCGAGGGCGCTGAGAGCGCCGATGGACTACGGAAGGGGCAAAATGTTCGAGCGCCATTTGAGGGGATGCGAGATCCGAAGAAGAGACCGAGGAGGGAAGATCCAGAGCAGAGAGGAGAGATCGCCCGCTCGGGACGACCTCGGGGAAGGCCCCTCGGATCTCGTGAGAGAAAGAACTCTGCACTCGTCCGGGTGAACCGGTTCTCAGAAAAATTATTCTCAGAAGAGATCCCGGAATAGAGAGATAGGGGGATAGAGATACCGCGCGAAGGTATACCTATACAGATCCGTCCGGAGCAGAAGGATTACCGGCCGAGAGAATAATTCGAGAGGGAGAGAAGAGACAGAGAAAGATCGCCGGGAGTAGATGAAGATCGATTATCTTAAAAGTTCATCGATCGCAAAAAGACTCCGGGGGCCAATATCCTCGGTATAATTTACGACGCATAAGAAGATGATAGAACCCGGGCGCTGGGGAAACTTTATTATAATTTTACTTCTTATTATTACGAGTATTTTTTTGTTCTCTTCTTTATCTTCGGGTTGGCCCGCAGGTAGAATGAACGAGGACAAAGGGCAAAGTCCCGAGAATTTTAGTTATAATACTTCAGGGAAGACTTTCATCCGTGTCCCGTTCTTTCTTTCGTTTCTTCGTGATATTTTCTCTCGCTTTCCCTCGGCCCAAGTTGGAGGCTGCGCAAGGTCTTATATTTCATTCTTTCCGCGGATTGATGAATGGGCGGAGCGGGTTCCCTTTGGCGCGCTGCTGTACGGTGGCCGGTCCTCGCGACCTTGCCTCGATCCAACCCGAGTCCCTTTTACTCCGGGTTTGTTCATCTCCCTCGCAGGCGGCTCGGCGTAAAGTTTATCCATGTCGCGAAGGCGAAACCGTCGGGACGGGAGGGACGGAGAACCCGGTGGTTATTTAGCATCGAGGGAAGGGAGTCGGGGCTCTCGCGAACCACTGACGAAGATCGTGAGACGAGGCGAAGAGGAACCTGCGAGCGCCAAAGGCCGCGGCCTCGAAGAACCTCGCGAAGGCGGATCTCTCGTAAGATGACGACGGACCAGTTTTTGCGACAATCATTCAACCACCGAGAAGCAAAGAGAGGAAAGAGGCCTCACCAAAGCCGTAGTGCAGCCGTAGTATGAATGCTGCCCTCGTCCCTACGAAGAGCCACACAAATAAAAGATTCTAGGGCCGCATTGAGGACTCGTTAAATCGCCTGCCCGATTGAATAGTTCTGACGAGAGGTTGGTCATAAATTAATTTTTACTTTAAGACTGTCTGCTCACTATTTTCACTGCCTGTTGTGGACAGTGGGGCAAAACGGGACTGACAATCTGGATGCATCGATCGGTCAAAATGGAAAGACTGAAAATGATTGGAAAATTGGATTTTTAAAAACACACTTTTCCAATAATTTGAGGACCTCCCATATTGCGCCATTCGTGCATCCCGATCGTCGGTCCCGTTTTGCCCCGCTCTCCTCTAACGCCTATTGTACTATTAGGTATGGTAAGATTGTTTGCTTGTGGTCTCACAGCCCGCATTGCTACTCTTCGATTATTAACACTATTAATCTATATAATGATATCTCTTTAAAGTTTAGTTCTCCTTGATGTGTATTTATAGTTGTCAGGACTCCTTGACAGCTTGTAATTGGGCTCAGCCAGTATGATTCTTTAAAAAAAAAATTATTATGTATTTTAAGATTGTTTGCGATTTATATCAGGACTTAAACTCTATCTATCTAACAATCAAAAAATCACAAATGAATTTACCGATCTGGACCAAAAGCGCATAATTGATGGTACATAGAATAATGGCTAACAGACCATTTGTGGGTAGGCTGGAAAAATGGACCTGTTTGACAAATATCCGACAGGACATAAAAAAAGTTCATCCCGAATGCGCCAGATTTGGTTGAACCGAACAACTCTTATGGGTGAACCAAAAATTAACTAAAGAAAAGAAATTAAGATCGATGCGAAGACGACCGGAAATTATGATTGGGGCGCAGAAAGGAAAACAACGAACGAAGATGTAATAGAGGCGAACGAAGAAGAAGCTGTGTCTTATCTGGATGGCGGAATGCGAGAGCGTCATAGCGAGCAGGGGAGTGAACGGTTCGCAACCCGTCCAACGGTGAGGCCCCCTGATCCTCTCGTCGTCTGGAGATCGCAGGACCCGATAGTCGGAAGGCGCGTACACGCCGACGACGACGACGACGTGGATCATACCTGTTACACAATGAGCGAACGCCGAGAGGGACGAAACTCCAAAGACCTCACGTACCGAGAACGCCAACACCAATTGCCGGGGCGAAAAAAGAATGCACAAGGAGAGCATGGAGAATGGTGAGAGAGGGACACGTTACTTGTCGGATACGAAATTCCGGGCTCGTTTCGCTGTTGTTTGCACGCTCGTACGCGACTCCCTTTCTGGGACGGACGGTCCCAAAGCGCGACGGCAGGAGATACGAACGCGAAAAACATTAAAGAAGAAAATGAGGAAAGTTTGGCTAGGAGACAATTGGATGGTTCTTAGCGATTCGAAGGCTTCCAGGGCATTATTGTCTATGTGGAATATTCCGATGAACCCTTTAACCGTATACGATGAACTTTTGGAGCGGAACAATTTAAGTTACCTTTCTTTACGCCAAAAACGATGATGCGAATGCCTGCAACCAATTTGTAGGTACTTCAGTGTTGGCATCAAAGGATTCAACATTTCTTTTTTTTTTTTACGAAAGTGTTCAAAGATTTTTTGGACGAAAATGTACAAAGATTTTTTGGACGAAAATGTACAAAGATTTTTTGGACAAAAGTGTCAAAAGATTTTTTGGACAAAAGTGTCAAAAGATTTTTTGGACGAAAGTGTACAAAGATTTTTTGGACGAAAGTGTACAAACATTTTTTGAACAAAAAAAGTGTACAATCATATATTGGATAAAAATGTATAACAAATTTTCGCGCAGAAAAGTACAAACATTTTCCGTCTCTAAATTTACAAAAAAAAAAAAAGAAAAAAACCAATAAAAAGGTTTCTCCCAGCACTCCGATCCAATTTATTTTTCTTCACCGTCCAAGTGTAATCCACATGTCTCTTCAACACAAAAAGAAAAAATAATTTCACCGCATCATTTCCCCCGGTTGGTCGACGTCACCGCGATCGATAGTCGAGGTTCACCGCGAGGCGCTGCGAGGACGTCGCTCGGGAGAAAGAAAGAGTGAATGGAAACGACGAAGAATTCACGAAGGTTATAATTGAGGGATCGTGTCTCCGCCCCTTCTTCCCCCTCCCCTCCGTCCGCCGTCTCTGATACTAGCCGTATCGAGATCGTAATCTGCTCGAGCGATTTATAGAGTGCGAACGGCGGGACGGGCGGGCGAGAGAGCGTTTAAGCGATGATTAACTTATTCGAGGAATCGTCGGAGCTTCTCGTCCCGGCGAGCGTTCCAAGCTAAAGAGAACGAAGGGGGGGGGGGGGGGGGAATCTCGCGGTGCGTGCTGCGTGATCGTACACGCTTGTATCCATGTATGTTTACCGGTGGGCAGGACGCGTCATTTTAATTGCTAATTTAATTAAAGTCCGCGAGGGCGAGCGCGTGCTACGGTCGAGGCTCTCCTTGGTTTCTCTCGCTCTCTATACGTCTCTCGTTATCTGGCTTTCTCGTTCCTTCGGTTCTCTCCGCATCGACTGACCACTGGCCAGCTCACGCCCCCCCCCCTTCCCCTCCCTCGCCCACCGCGGCAATTAAGACGCTATTGGCTTGGCATTATTACTTAATTTATCGAGCGGTCCAAAGCTACCGCGACTGCCGCTCCGTCGATTCCTGCACTCCGATTTAATACTCTCGCCGATACACTGAAACTCCGCTATTTATCGCACAATTTTCAACATGGCAGACTGTAAAGACTATTACATTGGCGCGTTTAAGGAATATTTGAACGCTGAGGAAAACGTGAAAACTCAGCCAATGTAATTTACGAATTATGCAAATTCGTAAATTACAGTGAAAAGATTGTGATGTAAGACTGCAACGAACCATGTAAATTACTGTATCTGGTAAGTCGCTAATGAACGCTGTTGTTGAAGCGACTTTATAAATAAAATTAATTTTAAAAAAGAGAACATACTGATGATCTTTCGCGGTTATTTTAATTTTTTGTGTTCTTGCTGATTTTACTATTTTTTCTTTGGAATGGTATTATTTTTTTAATGATAGCTTTATCAATTGTTTCTTGAAAATTATAGTTCTTTTTGATTGTAATTTTTACATTTTTTTCTTGGAATTGTACTCAGAAAAGAAAATTGTGAAATAAAATGATGTTTGTTATTGTTGGGCAAGAAATATTTGTAAAATCTGCGACCTTTTTTTCACTTAAATCTCGTAACATTTTGGAATTATTATTATGCAAAATTAATCTTTTCATCACCTCTCATATGCTTGATTTTTTTCACATTTTTATAGCATCCAGAATTTGCCATTCCCTCTGCAATTTCTCTGAAACTTACGCTAAGTGAGCACCGTTCGCAAGGACTACCTTAAGATAGGTAAAACCGCTTTGAAATTGGTATCGCCGTGTACACAACGGCGGTAGAGAATAGGCCTATAAAAAAAGTACGTGCTCTACCGGCCGGACTCACGATGAATACACACCGGCGGCAGTTTCGGTCCGAGCTCGCGTCGAATCGCCGACGAGAGTGCAACGCGGGCATCGCGAAGGGGCCAAGAGCTCGTAGGTAACGCGTATCAAGCTTCTCGTGGGTGTTTCGGATACACAGCCGCTGTTATGCACACGAGGCATGGCGGTGCACGAGGATCCCACGATGATCCCGGAGCGATAACCCACTGACACGGCCTTCCACGTCGTGCTCTCTCCGCTCTCCAGCCTCTTTATTCTCGATCGTTCGCTCTTTTATTTTTCCCCTCTTTCCTCCTACACTCGCTCGACCCACGATGCGATTTTCAGCCTGGCTCGCGGATGAATTTTAATGCAGTTTTTTTTTATTGCTTTTCGTTACACAAAATTGCACGTCTATGGATCGCGGTCGGCCAAACGATACACGATTTGTGCAATTAAAAAAATACTTGTGCGGTTTTTTTTTTTTTTTTTTTACAAACAATTAAAATTCAAAAAAATAGTGCATGTTTGTACAGTGTAAAAAATGTCTGCATCGAAATTAATGTACTTTCATTGGAAGCTTTTATGCATAAACTAGTATATTAAATTTAATATACAAATGTTGTATAAAATGAATGTACGGTAAACAAAAAATAATAAAAAAGTGGTATTTTTAATAAAAGTACTTTAATAGTACCAAATGTATTTAAAAATTACTTTAAAACTACTGTAATTTTACATAATATTTGCGCATTAAATTTACAATTTTTTTTAACAGTGTAGACAAGAAATCTTTGTCAGATGCACAAACATTGTTTTAAAACAATTACTAAAATACCGACTCCAACCTCACAGAAAAACTTAGTAAATTTAATGTAAAAGTGTTGAAATTCTCCAGTATATTAATTTACCAAAACACTAGTAAATGTACAGCCCATTCATTTAAATTAAATTAAATGAGTTAAATTAATCTTCTTTTAAAGATCAGCAAGTTGCAAACTTTAATTTTCAGCCTCCACAAAATGCAGTTTATTTTTTCTACGTTGGTCCTGACTGTAACGATCCGTATCGACAATGTTCCGCACATCGACATCGACCACAAAAATCCGTCGATCATTGCCCGACTCACAAAAACCCTTCGTCAGAAACCAACCAAACAAAACCCGCCTCTGTCCGTGTAAATGCGACCCTACATTTCGGTTTCCTCCGAACAGCCCCAAAGTGCCAACCTCGCGATTTGGCGCGCTACCGTCGGCGCATCCGCAGCGCAGCTCGAGGATAGTGCACGCGGGCATCGATTTAATCGCCGCGCGGGGAGCCCCGCCCGAAGGGCGTGTCGGTAAGCACCGTCGGACATCGTTATTAAGCGAATATAAATTAGCATATAAATTGTCCCGTCCCTGGAGTTGCTGGCACGGACGGCAGAGACCGAGTGAGAGAACGAGCTCTCTCCTCGGCGTAGTCGTATCCTCCGTCCCTCTTCCCGGTTCGCTCGTCGGCTCTAACGCTCGGGTTCCACGGTGCGACGAGCTATACGGCTCTGCATAATCCGCGCGCGCGCTGTGGACGGCAGGAAGAGCGGGAGACTCCGGGGGGACTCCGGGCCGATGCCGGGGGGACGCCGGCCCGACGCTGGGCCGGTGCGCGCCGTGAGAGAACCCGGGATGGAAGGAGGAGCGGGACGGCGAACACGATAGCGAGGTGGCGAACGGCAGGGCAGCTACCTCTGGTACGTGTAATACTCTTGGCGTCGGCCCTGCACCGGGTCCGATAGCGCCGGGGGTTTTCCGTCGGTGCTCCACCCGGACACCTCCGACAAAACCCCACCACTACCATTCATCCGCCACTTGGAATACCCCAAAGCCACAGAGATACCCGTAATACTGGCAAATATACATGGGAATTCGGGAATACAAAGCTTTCGCGCCTGCACCACACAGACTCGCGGAGAGGCAGCGACGCAAACGAGCCCTGGAAAGTATAGGGGTTGTGAAATTCTACGGGGAAACTCTCTCGCGCGGACGCGAAGAAGAGACTTCGAAATTCGTAGGTACCGTAACCCAGCTAGGGCATAAATATGTATGGGGGACGGGGTAACGAGTCGAGTTATGGTGTAAGGTGTATGGGTCGGAATTGTCTATATCGCGTTACTGAAATCATAAGGGCGGACTCTCGTATTATTATGAACTGAAAATATGAAAATTACGATTTTTAGCACGCATCCACATTTGATATGTGTATGCGTGCCTATGAGTGCATATATAAATATGTGCGCCTATGAGTGCATACATATATATGTATATATGTGTATCTATGTATGTATAGATACAAATGTGTGTACGTATGTGTGTATATTTACATATTAGGGTGTTTCTTTAAAAGGACATTTTTTTCCTCCCGCCATTTTAAAGTATAGATTGCATTCTCAATTTGCCCCTCACGATATGCGGTCCTTAGCAAAAAATGCTAAGAGGTGCCGCATTCAACATTTTTACCCAAAAAATCCGACCTCCTTCTTTTTTGGTAAAACGTCGAATGCGTCACCTCTTAGGATTTTTTGCTTTACCTTTCGCGAGACTTAATTGGAGATCAAAATCTGTACTTCAAACAGGTGAGAGGAAATTTAAAAAAAAATGCCTTTTTTCAAACTTCCTCATACATATATGTGCACTATATATATACTATGTGTCTATGTATAGATATATGTGTATCTATGTATCTATACAAACATATATGTGAATTTATGTGTATATACACAGATATATGTGTATCTATGGGTGTATACGTATATATGTGAATCTATGTGTGTATAGATGTATACACTTGCGTCTGTATGCGTACATATAGTATAGGGGTTGGAGGGGACGGGTTTGGGAAGGCTGAAGCCGCCAAACAATGGTCGCCATTACCGATGCAACGATTTTCCTCTATAGGCCCGATGGGTTATATAGCTGGGAGCGCGCGTGCATTACTCAGGAGCCGACTGCATTACGCGGCGGTGCAAACGGGGCAGCGCAGACACGCGTTTACGAGAGTAAAGAGAGGATGGAGCAAGAGAATACTGAAAAAAAAAAAAGAAAAAAATATCTTGCCGCCTATCGTCTCGAAGACGCTCCGGGCGGTTTGACATCGCCATTGTCAAAGGCTTCCTCTCGGGACGAAACTGTGGAACGGCTCATTCGCTCTCTCGCTCACTACTACTCTCCTCTCCTTCCCTCGACCCCTCCACCCCTCCCTCTCGCCCGTCCCGGGGGATTCATTCATCGTCGGAAAGTTTATCGCCAAGTTTTTCCCGAGCTCCAGTGACAAACTTGGCGCAGGCTGTGTTGAACTTAATTTCTCATTAAGATTCTCGGGCGGGGATTGATATTCGCCGGGGACCGGTGGGACTCGTAATGAAAAATCAGTGGGTGAACGGCCAGTTGGAACGCTATTTTTTATTTTTTTATTTGCGGATAGAAAAATATTAATTGAAAAGATCGATGAAAAAATAAATTGATTTACATTATTCGTTGATATTGATATTACTGGAGGTGAGGTCTCGTCATGAAAAAATCGAACTTTGGGGTGCTAGTTCGGCCGAACATTTTTACTTGCAGGTGCAAATATATGATTGACAAAATGGTAAAAAAAAGAAGAGAATAAAATTGAACAATTTAATAATAATATTATCATTAAGACTCTCGTTCGGGAGATTAATCAGAGTAATATCGGGGTCGCAGTTGAACTGCAATTTTGTTCAATTTGCAATTGAAAATATTAATAATATTACAATGGAATATTAATATGGCTGAAGGACTTAGGTCGATAGCCAATTGGCAATATATATGTGTACATATATATATGTTCCCACGACAATCTACGTTACGTCATGCCATGAACCAAAAATTGTTCCATCTGGCATATTGCCAATAAATCCACTATTACTACTACTAATATTAATAATATGAAAAACATGAAATGACAAAAAAATTTTTGGAAAAATAAAAAATTGATTTGCGTTATTCGGGTACGGTCGTGGTATATTATCTAGCGAGTGTCGGTCGCCAGGTGTCATAGTCGGCCCGCTTATCGATTCGCGAGCGTCCCGGCGGGGGCGCGGGGGCGCGACCGTCGACACCCAAGAGCAAGGACGAACTGCCTTACCGCGAGTCGATGATCGTTTCGGTTCGGGCGGCTGCAGCTGCAGTATCACCTACACGCGCTCGGGGTTGTGCTTGGTCGCTCCAAAGGTCGAAGGTTATCCGTCGTTACCCCCCCCCCCCTTCAAAACTCAACCCTTTCGCCCCAAACTTTCGATCCAGTGACGTAAAGCTTCGACGAACGTTCCGCCACTCGGGAGAGGATAATGAATTCGTTATTACCGCGATTAGGATTGGAATGCATTTTCCTCGTCAGGCGTCCCCGCGGGGTTAAAGTGGCTCGGAGGGATATCAGAGTTAAATAGTGTCGATGGACGCCCAGACGCATTATAATGTCATTAAATCCCCCGGGGCGAAACCGGGTACACTTAGTCCCTTGTACTTGGCATAAAAAAAGACGAAATCCACGGCCGTTGGTAATTCTAAAAAGTATGGGGGGGGGGGAAAAAGATGGAGGGGGAACTCCGCCCGGAAGAGGTTTGCCCGAGTCTGAAGAGCCTGAAAGATCTTAGAGGCCGCAGAACCCCGCTATATACCCCTCTCGCGGATAATTATTTATCGCCTTATCAAACTTTTATAATCTTCCGCGATCCCCCGTGGAGAGGAAGCGGATACGCGAACGGTTCACTCGGATGGCGCTTCGTATTATATATATGTATGTATATACATATAGAGAGCATATACTGCAAACGCCAACTTTTATAACGAGTTTTTAAACGTCATAAATGATCGCGGAGGGTTGGACGGGGGGACGTGATAGCGTGCGGACGACCGGGACTAGAAAAACTAAAGTATAGACACCCTCGCCTTGATGTAAAGAACGGACGAGATGCGCCAAAGGCGCGATCCATAATGAGAAATTGTTCGGTCGGGATTGTCTTTCCCGTTACAGACGTTTCTACTTCAATTCGCCTCAAAGAAAATTTATTATTATGATTATTTTAGTCGAGACGGAAGTGACAAATGAAACACTATGTATACTATAAATTACGACTATAAACAGTTAAAATAGGTATCAAAGTTTCCACAGACGTGTCCACAGACGTCAAGAATTCCTTTCTTGTATATTGTCGTTTCTTGTATATTGTATATTGGTTATTTAACTAACTTTATTATCCATAAAACTTTCATAATTATTTCGTTCTAATTAATTTTGCAAAAGATCTGTGTAAATCAATATAAATTTTTGGGAAGTGGACAAATTTATTTTGTAAAATGAACAAGAAAGGAATTCTCGAGGTCTGTGGACAAGAAACTTTGATGCATATTTAACTGTTTATAGTCGTAATTTATAGTATACATAGTGTTTCATTTATCACTTCCGTCTCGAGTAAAATAATCATAATAATAAATTTTGCAAATCTTTTTTTTACTGTGATAGTAATCATTATATTAACTATAAAAATTATTATCATTGTACTTCGGTCAACGATAATTGTTAAGAAATCGAGCCTTTTGGGACCGAGAAATAGAATAATAACAATAATAATAGTAATAATATGACGACTGTTTACAAGCTTTGAGATCGGTGTCGAGAAGAGGTACAGAAACGAACGAAACGCAGTGGGATTTATCCGACCGCAAGCCTCCTTTATCACCGTACCGTAGCCCGTCTTATGGTTTCCTCCTATTCGTCGCGACTCCGTTCGCTCAGACTTGTTAACAGTACACGACGGCGGTAACGACGGGCGAAAGCCTGTCGAGAGCCAACGGTGGCTTTGATGCTTCGGGCTTCGATGACTATTGTGGCCCCTAACAAACGCAAACGCGAAACGAGCCTTCAAGCTGATTTTCATTTCTCCCCCCACCTCTCCGAATCACAGACTTTCGCGACGACAAATGAACTCCTCGGCGGTCTGAAATTTTCACTGGAATGTATAAATGTTGAAACAAGACAAAAAAAACGGGAGCATAAAAAAGAATAAAAAGAACAATAGACCGGAGGCGAGCTTATAGTCAGTATCGCAGCCGAGCCGTCTTCGCGGCGCAATTCGTTTGCCGACTTCGAAACTTTGCTCCTCTCTCCCGTACTCTCTCCCCGACTGTACTTTTCGCGACTTCTTCTTCCTCTTCCTCTTAAGCGACAACGTTCCACTGGGTCATATTTCTCGATGAAAAATAAAAATAAAAATAGAGAACTCGAGCCAGCGGTCCCGAAAGATAAATCTCACATAACAGAGACACGAAAATTCGTGGGGAGAGTGAGAACAATAAAAAAAGAAACAATGAGACAACGAGAGAGCTGCACCCAGAAAAATAATTCGTGACGCGCACCCGCAAGTAGATATTTTGATTGATTTACATAAATATTTATTTTTATTAAACAAATATTTAATCAAGTCAAATAAATATTTGTTCTAATTAACAAATATTCATTCAACAAATATTGTTGGGGACAGCAAGGTCGAACCATCGAGAATCATCGACAACACCGTACGCCATCGACGCCGAGCAAAATAAACCAAAACAAACAGTCGTACAACTATGAACGCCCGTCTCGCCAGAGCTCTGTTTTAGGAGTCTCAGTTCTGCCTTTTTGTCGCGAGCGAGCACACGGTCGCTCTCATTCTCATTCGCTGTACAAATACAGTTATTAACATTTTAGTCTCCGTTAACTCGAGTTCCGCTTTATTAATTGCACCTTAATCAGCACCCATCCACACATCAGCTCAACGCTAGAAAAAATTTCGAATTAAACAAATATTTACTCAAACCAAATAAATATTTATTCTACTTACATAAATGTTTAGTCAAATCGAATAAATATTTATTCTAATTACACAAACATTTACTCCAACCAAATAAATATTTATTCCAATTACATAAATATTTAGTCAAACCGAATAAATATTTATTCTAATTAAACAAATATTTAGTCAAACCAAATAAATATTTATTCTGATTACACAAATATTTAGTCAAACCGAGTAAATATTTATTCTAATTAATCAAATATTTAGTCAAACCAAATAAATATTTATTCTGATTACACAAATATTTAGTCAAACCAAATAAATATTTATTCCGATTACACAAATATTTAGTCAAACCGAATAAATATTTATTCTGATTACACAAATATTTAGTCAAACCAAATAAATATTTATTCTGATTACACAAATATTTAGTAAAACCGAATAAATATTTATTCTTATTAATTAACTATATATTAGCGAGGCGTCCGTCAAAAGAATATTTTTTCCGGCTGCGCGGAGGAGGAATTTGCCGAAGAGATCACGTGGTGACGAGGTTGGGCATGCAGACGCCACGGCCGACTCGGCGAGCGACGCTCGTTGAGAGGAGGCTTGTTAAGTGGCCAAGTGAGTATATAACGTTTTACGTACGTATTACGTTTGTACGCCGGTTATATAGAGAGCGAGCGCGCACTCGTCTTTGCGTAGGCGCTGACGATGACGTGGGCACCAGCGGCGCGGCATCGGCAGCCGCCGAGTCTCACTCGGCGGAGTGAGGTAGCCTATCGGGAGTCACGGGATTGAAAAAAAAAAGAAAAATTGAGCGAGCGAGAAGAAGAATGAGGAAACAAGTTGAACGCGAGAT